>WBNM01024404.1:0-26215 GCA_013399055.1 Ramphastos sulfuratus | reverse complement strand
TATTTTCTACATTTCACAAGAGAAAAGTAGAGCAGAGGAATATTGGTCTGCTGATTCAAACCTTTGCTTGCTGAAGGCCTCTTTCTCATCTAAACTTTAATATTTTGGCCAGGATTATGAATGGAGAGACCACTTTTTGGAAGAAAAGGGAAAGAACCCTGTTAGAAAGCAGGAGAGGGAAACAGAAGCATCACAAAAATAATTAGTTAATACAATTTAGGCTTTTTTACACCACTCCCTGTTCCTGCTTATTCATTTATATTATTTCTATCATGTGTTTGTAGACTGGTAAAGGAGATGAGAAAGGAGCAGTTAAACTTCATTAGGTAGCAACTTCATGTTTTTATCCTAAAGTCATAGATTTAGTACCAAAATAATGAAGTTGGTTATTGAGAACAGTTGCAAGCTGACAAAGACTAAAGCCTTCTGTGTAATAAATATTTTTTTGCCCTTGCTTGTTGGTGAGAGAGAGAAGCAAGTAAATGTACTGGAAAAGGTACTGAAATGCGCATCAGCATCCAGGGCTGTAAGGAACCAGGTAAGATCTCAGTGAAACTTGAAGCAGTGTGACTATTTTTTAACAAAGTTTTGAATGTAACCATTTAAAACCTCCTTCTGTCCTACATTTGAGCCTAAACAGAGTGTAAGAACAAGGAACTGAAACAGCAGGTAAACATGATTTAATACTTTAGTCAGATGCAAATCATAGAATCATAGACCCAACCAGGTTGGAAGAGACCTCCAAGCTCATCGAGTCCAACCTAGCATCCAGCCCTAGCCAATCAACCAGACCATGGCACTAAGTGCCTCATCCAGTCTTTTCTTGAACAACCTCCAGGGATGGCAACTCCACCACCTCCCTGGGCAGCCCATTCCAATGCCAATCACTCTCTCTGTCAAGAACTTCCTCCTAATATCCAGCCTAGACCTCCCCCAGCACAACTTGAGACTGTGTCCCCTCGTTCTGTTGCTGGTTCCCTGGGAGAAGAGAACCTCCCTTCAGGTAGTTGTAGAGAGCAATGAGGTCACCCCTGAGCCTCCTCTTCTTCAGGCTAAACGATCCCAGCTCCCTCAGCCTCTCCTTATAGGGCTTGTGCTCCAGGCCTCTCACCAGCTTTCCGTTGTGAATGGTAATAAATTGCCATTGCAGTCGTTATCCAAATGGTCTTCTCCTAGAAAAGCAGATTTGGTAAGGAATATCAAATGGAGTCTCTGTGGGAAATGGAAGTTGAATGGCAAAATGATGTAACATACATAACGCTTATAGAAGTTGTGCTACAATTTATCAGAGTTAACAAAGTATAATCACAGAAACAGGAAATTTGGGAGTAGAAGATAGCTCCAGTGTGGTATAAAACTGATAGAGTCTCTCAGAAGTTGTTTTGTTTGGTTTGTTTTTTTTCCATTTGTTAATGTGTTTGTTCATGATGTGTATCATATCAGTAGATATTCCNTTTGCAGTGAGGGTGGTGAGACACTAGCACAGGTTGCCCAGGGAGGTTGTGGCTGCTCCCTCCCTGGAGGTGTTCAAGGCCAGGTTGGAGGAGGCCTTGAGTGAGCTGTACTAGTGGGAGGTGTCCCTACCTATGGCAGGGCGTTGGAACTAGATGATCCTTGAGGTCCCTTCCAACCTTATCATTCTATGATTCTCTTGCAGCATCCAAGCTGATCTGGGGCTTATCTTTTCAGTCAATCAGTTTTTGTCACTTGCCAGCAACACAATCTTACAGTAATTTTGTGCTTGCTGCACAGTAAATCATTGTGTACAGAAACAACCAAAGTTAATTTGACTTACCATTTACACTTTTTTTTTTTGATGCAAGCATGTCTTAAGAGCTGTGCATTAGGTTTTTTATTATTTTTATTCTACTTGAATACGATTATGAAGAGGTTATAAGCAACAATGCATTTGTAACTACATGTTCTCCGTAGAGATGCAATAATTCACTTGTTTGGGGGAATTATTCTGGTTTCATAAAAGACATTTTCCTTTCCTAACAGCAAAATTCTCTCTCTGGAACAAATTAACTGCAATTCAAGGACTAATTTCTTCCTCCATGGCATGAATTTCTTCCCTTGTGACACTGCTCTTCAGACTGACTGCTACACTCACTGTCACAAACCCTCCCCGGAGGTTTCAGATCAGAATCACATCTGCTGCTCTGAGTCATAACTTCATCCTATCTGATGGGGTTTTAGTGTTCATTGAACTAATTAATGATTGACTACAGCAATATGGCATGACTTTATATTTAGCCATCTCAGTTAGCTTTCTTGAAAATCCAAGGTATAGGCTATTCTGTCTGAATGACTGCCTGGTTATATGCAAGATTTTAAACAAGAAGCTTTTTTTGTATTGTTTTTAAAGTCAGGAAAAATACATAGTTTCCTAGTATAATCTTGCTTGAGCTGTACAGAGGCATCTAAACCAAGCAAAAACTGTATTTGTGCATGGAAATGGCCAGGCAGAAATCATTCTATAAGGGGGATCTTTACTTATGTGAAATCAGAGGTGTTATGAGGAGAGATCAGAAAAAGAGGGAGAATGGAATGCTGAAATTCAGCTGGTTTCCTTAATAAAGTGAAACAACACATAGCACACAATCTGCTTCATTTGTGGCCCTGTGGTTTTCACTTGTGAGAACAAAATCCTCACCAGTTTATCCTCAGCTCTGCTTAGGTGCCTCTACTGCTTTCCCAGGCTTTGAGGGAAAGTGCTGAGAGTCACTTTGTAATTCTTACCAGGATAACAATACCTAATTATTTTGTGTGCATGAGTAATTATTGTTTCTATACATTATAAATCTAACAAGAGATAAATGTTAAAATTGTGTTAATTCTTATGCATCCACAATTATATACATTGTGTATCCAAAGTCTGTAGGCTTTTCTCCTCTGGGTAATTTTAGAGATCTGAGGAAGGGATCGAAAATTGTAGGTTAAAGATACACGAGAGCCATAGTGTCATAGAATGTTCAGCATCAACTAGATCAGGTTGCTCACAGACCCATTCAGCTTGACCTTGAATGTTTCCAGGGATGGGGGATCTACTGTCTCTCAAAGCAACCTGGTCCCTCTCCTCTTAAAAAAAAATTGTTATATATATAAAGAATCTACCCTCTTAAACCATTAGCTCTTGTCCTGTCACCACAGCTCTTGCTAAAAACAGTCTCCCTGTCTTTCTTACAGGGCCCCTTTAAGTACTTAAAGACTGCAATAAGATGTCCCAGGAGCCTTCTTTTCTCTAGGCTGAACAACCCCCAGAGCTTAGCCTTCCTTCCAGCCCTCTGATCAGTTTTGTGGCCCTACTCTGGACACAGTCTAACAGGTTCATGTCCTTCTTGTGCTGAGGACTCCAGAGCTTGACACAGTACTGCAGATGAGGTCTCACTAGAGTGGAGTAGAAGGAGAGAGAATCACCTTCCTTGACCTACTGGTCATGCTGCTTTTGATGCAGTCCAGGGTATAGTTGCACTTCTGGGCTGTAAGCACACATTGCCAACTCATGTCCAGCTTTTCATCTACCAGTACCCCCAAGTCATTCTTTGCAGGGCTACTCTGAATCATGAAGTTCATGGACCTTTTCTAGAGAAAGGTTGATGCATAACATTTTTTCAGTAAGTCATTGCTCAAGTATATAGAGATAGATTGAGTTCATTTTTGTAATGTTTGAGTAGGAGCAAACAAGGAAAACATTCATACCTTGCATTTTATTGGTACTAATAAAGATGTTTTGTGTGTTCAACTGCCTGGAATGTTTGCAGAAAAATTATTTATGAAATAGGTGTTAGTATGGTAAACACAGAAATTTTAGTGACTGCAGTATGTCTGAGCCATATTGAACTAGTGGATAGTAGCATGGCACTGTCTTCATTGAGAAAATCAGAGAGATCCTACTGGTGACTGACAAAAAGTGCATAGATTTACTGGCTTTTAGAGGAGATTGAAAAATAGTGTGACCAGATGAAAAGAAGGCATTAGAGAAGATCTGTGCATCACTGTTCAAGTATTGTCATCCTATAGCATTCTAAATCCATGTTTTCTGTCCACTATGCTTGAAAAGTGGCTTGACTGGGTGTAATGGGTTAATGCAAGGGTTAACCTATCTACTCCCCCCACACAGAAGTGAGGGAAAAGTAAAACACAAAATCTCAGGGTTGAGATAAAAACATAAGAGTTTATTGGATAAATGAATATAAATACAAAATTACCTTAGCTAAGAATCTAATTAATAACACAATGCATGATTACCTTAGCTTAACCTATTTGCAGAAGTGCAGCAAAAAACCAGAAAAAAATAGCATAAAAGAAAACCAGCAACTAGCCCACTCCCACTTGTCTCGCCACCATCCCTGTGGAAAGAAACCAACATCCAAAAAACCTGGAACCCAGAAGCAGCAACCAGAACAGGAAGCCTCTCGTGCTGCAATCTGAACTTCAAGCCCCAAAATACTTTACTCCAGCCAGCACTTTTGTTTTTGAAGCTGGCATGAGGCACGATGGTGTGACTAAAACTCAAGGTATGCCACTAGGAGAACATGACCTTTGTTTCAGGAGAAACTTGTGGGATCAGATTTCTCCAGTAGCATTAAGGAAGACTTGGTTTCTAATCCTCTGGCTAGATACAAGCCACCACAGGGCAATGTGTCAAATAACAGTAATCTTTTGTTACTCAGCCAACAAAGTAAACTAACTTCTCTGTGAATTAATGCATTAGTTAGTTTGATGTTCTTGTAACACAGGCTTTGAGGAATTTTTTTTCCATGACACAGGCTGAGAGAGTTGGGGCTCTTCAACTTGGAGAAGAGAAGGCTTCCAGGAGACCTTATAGTAGCCTTCCAATATCTGAAGAGGGCCTACAGGAAGGCTGGGGAGGGACTATTGACAAGGTCTTGTAATGACAGGACAAGGGGCAATGGGTTTAAACTGGCAGAGGGGAGATTTAGACTGGATGTTAGGAGGAAGTTGTTTGCAGTGAGGGTGGTGAGACACTGGCACAGGTTGCCCAGGGAGGTTGTGGCTGCTCCCTCCCTGAAGGTGTTCAAGGCCAGGTTTGATGAGGCCTTGAGTGCGCGGTACTAGCGGGAGGTGTCCCTGCCTATGGCCGGGGGTTGGAACTGGATGATCCTTGCGGTCCTTTCCAGCCCTATGATTCTATGACACATCTCCAAATACCTCTAAAGAACACTGAAGAGAGTCAAACTCTAAAGGGCATGATTATTTGCTGTATGCATACTACTATTTAATGTATTTTAAATGCCGTGAAATCTTTGCAACCTCCATAGAAAGGTCTGCCACATAAATTGTAAGATTTCAATGTATTTTTCATAGATTTTGTCTCTGACATGCCTATCAGTAGCAAAAGCTAACATTCTTTCATATTCCTTCATCAGAAACCATATTTGCCTCTTCATAAAAATATGCAAGTTCTGATTTTCTCCAGTTCTGTGTTCCAAGCTGTGGTGGATTAAGGAACTTCCCTCCCCACTATTGAAATTTACCAGACCAGCTCAGATGGGTTGAAAGTAAGATGAAGCTATATTTACAGCAAAGTTAAATTTACAAGCATGTATACACAATGTATTTACAGGTATTTACAATTCTGTACAATTAAGAAATAATAGAGAAGTCCAAATTCCCTCCTAGACAAACAAAAGAAGCCCAGAAGGGGCTCAAAGCCACCCTCAAAGGCAAACAATCAGCAAAGCTTACTTCTTATCTGTTAGTGGAAGATAGTAGAGTGCAGCAAAGGAGAAGTGAAATGAGCAAGGGCTCTGAAGCAGAAGAGGGACAAATTGTTTACACTTCGTCTTTTTATCCCTTTTAGCAAGCCAATGAATGATAGACTTTATCATTATTTTCTTTTTACAACCAATGATCTAATTTCTCTCATTAAAATGTTCCAATTAGCCTCGAACCAGCACACAAGGCAGTCTCTTTATGATAAGTATTGACAACTCCCAGATCAGCAGTTACTCCCATCAAATGCAGACTGTTGGATAACTCACCTTTCTAAGTGCTAGCTTCAGATAAGGACTTGAATGAAAAGGCAGCTGGCTCAATGTCTGGAGAAAATGTCACCGACAAATGTCTGGTAAGGGGCAGCAGTAGTCTAAAGCAAGACAATTATGTCAACCTTAACCTTCAGGTGATGTCCAGCACTCAAGGACAAAGCATGTGTCCTTTTAGCTTCTCTCAGAAGTAATCCTGATAAAAATTGCTGAGAGACAGTTAAAGGTGGTGCTTGCTTCTTTCTGACACGATAATACCACAATGATTCAGGTTTTCAGCTACTCTGAACTAAGCTACTTTGTGTAAGTTGAGCTCCAGCTTATTCAACACTGCTAAACTTGTTCTCATGGGCAGAACAGCTTACTGTAGCTGCTGGGCTAGGTGTAAAAAGCTCAACACAGATTTTCTTGTACTTCTTGAAAGATAAAGTTGTCAGGTAGGTATACTGTGCATTTGTACTTCTAACTACTCAGGAAAATGGATGGTTTCCTTCCCTGTTGTACCAATCTTCTTTACTTGTGTTATCTGTTGAAAGCTATTCACCTTGATGATCCTTTTTCTCTGCCATGTAAACTTTCTTAATGAACCTGGTTCTTAAAAAAATATACCAACCTTCTCAAAGTAAAATCTCCATGAGCAGTAGAGGTTCATGGTGTTGGTGTGCTGACATTGACACAAGTCAAGGATTAGTGGTGCTCCCCATCCATCAGCATCCATTTGGTTTTTTGCCTTGTGTTTATATTGCAAGCTTTATGGGAGAGGTCATTTAATTCTTCTGTATTGGTCATTTAATTTTTCTGTATTTGTAAAGCACTTAGCACACTGAGTCCTTCCCAGTGGTGGAGACAAATACTTCAGTAATGCAGCCAACCTATAGAATCATAGAATCATCCAGGTTTGAAGAGATCATCCAGTCCAACCTAGCACCCAGCCCTAGACAATCAACTAGACCATGGCACTAAGTGCCTCATCCAGTCTTTTCTTGAACACCTCCAGGGATGACGACTCCTCCACCTCCCTGGGCAGCCCATTGCAATGCCAATCACTCTCTCTGTCAAGGACTTCCTCCTAACATCCAACCTAGACCTCCCCTGGCACAACTTGAGACTGTGTCCCCTTGTTCTGTTACTGGTTGCCTGGGAGAAAAGACCAACCCCCACCTGTCTACAACCTCCTTTCAGGTAGTTATAGACAGCAATGAGGTCTACCCTGAGCCTCCTCTTTTCCAGACTAACCAACTCCAGCTCTGTCCTGGTTTGAGGCTAATTGAGGCCCTAATTGAGGTCTGAGGCCCAAACCAGCACAGGCTCCCTCAACCTCTTCTCATAGAGCTGTGCTCCAGGCCCTTCACCAGCTTCATCACCCATAGGAATGAGACTATGTGATGTTTTGCTTCCAACAGAGTAATTTTGCAGACAGTTCTCTTCTAGGTAATTCTTTTTATCCTAGTGTGGAATCTGATGATCTTATTTCTTCCCCTTCTCCTTCCTCCTAATGCCCACTGATGGAAAGCTTGCTCTGCCCTTCCCCAGCCTCCCTTCTGGAAGGACAGTCATAGCCTTACACTGCCAAATGTTGCAGGAGCATCTTCTGCACTGGCCACAACTATTAATTTCTCAAACAAAAGTAGTCCTTCCATTTAAAAGAAAAAAAAAAACAAACACATAATCACACTTTCCAGTTACTGCAGTGAGAGAAAGGAGAAGGGAGGAGAGGATGATATATATGAAACCTTTTTTAATAAAGGAAGTCAAGATTTTAAATTCTTTGTGAGAAAATGTTTATATATCACTAATTTCTTTTTTTTTTTTGGCCAATGCATGTGCAGTCTGGTAGCTGCAATGTGAATGTTGCGGTTCAAGGCTGTCAGAACTTAACTTTCTGATCCCAGAATACTTACGCTTTACTTTGTAGCATGGTTCAGTTTACAGTTAAATAAAGAACATTCCTGACTGTCTAGTAGTGTATTTGAGAATTTGACAGTTCAGGTATATTAATGATTTAGTGATCTTTCTGGTATATTGCATTATGTTAAATCATGTTATGAGATGCAGGTACTCTGAGTTGTTACCGGAGAACATTATGCCAATAATTGCAATAGTACCTCAATCTTCTTAATGTTAAAACAATGTGCAGGTCAACTGTTAGTCTTCTGCAGAGAGACAGGCTTTTCCCTAGTTGGGAACCATGGGCATGCTGAAGCCCCAGTGTTCACAGAGAGATGAAAAATGCAAGACCCAGTTTTTGGTGATGTAGAGAGGTGTGTGTCGGGGATTCGTGCGAGGACAGGCAACATAGAATCATAGAATGGTAAGGTTGGAAGGAGACCTCAAGGATCATCTAGTTCCAACCCCCTGCCATAGGCAGGGACACCTCCCACTAGTATAGGTTACTCAAGGCCTCGTCCAACCTGGCCTTGAACATGACACCAATATGATGCTCCCAAGATGACCATTTATTGCAGAGAGTTAGCATGTACTTATACAAGATAGACTGCCTGGTCACATGTTATGCATTCTCTGATTGGTTACAGGCAGCTCTTCATGGCTGTTCACACACCGATAAAGCACCTTCAACATGCATCCTGTTTTGCTATGCTACATCCTTGTTTAACATAACTACCTTCTTATCTTGAATGATTCCCAGCACAGAGTGCTGCTGTGTTGGCAATCTTATGAGACCCAACAGGTGTGGAGGGTCCAAGGCTGAAGCTGGATGTCAGACTGAGAGGAAAAGGTAAAATTTTAAGCAAAAGAATGCACATCTACTGTGTGCAGTGTAGAGCCAGAAAAAAAAAATAAAATAGCAACTTAGTTTTGCAGTTTTATTTCAAGGAGTTTGCTAACATGTACACAACAAAGTATGGCAATAAAATGTGTTGTTGCAGGGATATGATGTTACTGGAAGCCCTGCTATGAGGAACAGTGAAACTGCATGTGTATAGGGGAGTCCTGCCACTTTATTTACATCCTTCTTTTGCCAAGGATCCCCAAACAAGCTTGGGTTTGCGAAAATCAGTCTCTGTCTCTCTTAGAACTCACTTGGGTTTATCCTGGATATTTTTCTTGATTCATTAAATAGATTCCTGGATGGAATTAAGACAAATACTTCCCATATCTGCTGTCAGTTTTCCTGTGTTGCCTATAAAGAGCCAAGAAGAGTGAAAACAAAGCAGTCAGTAGAGAAAGCCAAGGAGAAGCACAAGGAAGCTTTCAGATGAACAGCAGAGATTTTTTTGCATGCTGTTCTGTTAACTTCTGTTATGTCAGCATGGGAAATATTCAGAACAATGAAAATAGAAGTTGTGTCTTTTTAAACATTTCTTTCTAGCAGATAATAACAGATAATCACATTTGTGATGAATTGTTTTACAGCCTGCATTTTGCTAACCTTTTAGGTTTTTTGTCAGCCAGCCACTCTTTGGCTGGCCCTCTGTGACTCATCCATTACTGTTCATCTGACTGTACTTTTAAAAACTTTGTGCAACACTCAAAGGTGAGTTATGACAAAACAAATGTCAGGTGTGTCTGTTCAGTGAACTGCTGCTGCTTTGTATTTTTAGAGTTCTCCATCTTCCATTTGCCTTTTGATTCTCTTGTAAATGAAAACTTGTGCTCAGGATTACTGATTTGAATGTCCTCAAGCAAGGTCTTTCCTTTATGCCAGTAACACTCAAGGAAATTTCATTTGTGTGATGCATTTTCTTCTCAGCTTCATTGTTCCTGCCCCATTTGCAGAAGAAAAGGACTTCTATTCCAGTGCTATTTCTACAGTCCTGCTTAGCAGACCAGCAAAGTCAGTGCAATGAGGCTACATAGTCACAGTCCTCAGTTGTCTGATACAGAATATTTTGTGTAACAGTAAATCATCTGCCTTGCACACCATGAAGGCAGTCATCTTCCATTAGCTGGGCTGTCAGGTTGAGGCACAGTTTTTATTCAAGGTGCTATTTCTAAAAGGACCTTTGGGGAGAACTGACTTCATCTGAAAGCTGATGCCTGTAGCCCTCAGATTGCTGCTTCATTACATTCAGTTCAAATTCTTGTATGCCGCTAAGTTCTGTAGATATCTGTCCTGAAAATTCTCAAATGTAAAGTAAATTTTTGTTGAGTGTGACATTTTTGAGCAAAATCCCCATTACAGGATTTAAAGTTGTGAAGAAAACTGCCTTTCTCTAGAGAGCTTAACAAGGCACTTGATAACAGAATTTCATCCATATTCTCATTTGCATTTTTATGCAGTCTATTAGCATAATAAAATCTACATTCTGATTTCGATGAAACCTCATCTAATAAGAAATTCCAAGTATTCACCATTCAGTAGAGCCTACTGGATTGAGTGTGAACATGAAACAAAAGGAGTTTGTTTAGACATTATGGTTTACAAGCAGTACACAGGTTAGTTAGCAGCAGCAGCCTAGAACAGGCTGCCCAGAGAGATTGTGGAGTCTCCTTCTCTAGAGATCTTCAGAACTCACCTGGATGCATTCCTGTATGACCTGTCCTAGGTGACCCTGCCTTGGCATGGTGACAAATACAGGCTCAAAATCAGAAGACAGTTCTTGAGTGCCAGAAGAGGATGGTTACAGAGCATAATGTAAGGGACAGCTGATTTTATGAAGTGAACTGTGGTTTCTTCCAAATAGTGAAGGATGGATTTAGGAGCTTCCTTCTCATCTTTTCTCTTAGATGAATCTCAAGAAAGTGAGAAATGGTCTTTGCTTGTCTTAACTTCTGATTGTGGAAATGACTGAGTAGTCTTTAGCTATTGAATTAACTTCTAGTGAGTGACCTAAGTTATGAGGACCATCTAGAGATCATTTACTCCATTTTGCTGTTCCAAGAAGTGCTACCTTCAAAGTTAGGTTAGGTTGCCTAGAGTTTTACCTCAGCTGAGATTTTTAAATTTCTCAAGGATGGATTCAGCCTTCCTGGGCAACCTGTTTTGGTGCTTAACCACTCTCACAATGAATTTCTTTTCCTTATTTTCANGAGGCCTTGAGTGACCTGTCCTAGTGTGAGGTGTCCCTGCCTATGACAGGGGGTTGGAACTAGATGATCTTAGAGATCTCTTCCAACCTTACCATTCTATGATTCTGTGATAAATCCTAGGGCCCTGTTGTCATGCTGAAGTATACATATGTGAGCTATATGGCCNAGTGACCCTGCCTTGGCATGGTGACAAATACAGGCTCAAAATCAGAAGACAGTTCTTGAGTGCCAGAAGAGGATGGTTACAGAGCATAATGTAAGGGACAGCTGATTTTATGAAGTGAACTGTGGTTTCTTCCAAATAGTGAAGGATGGATGTAGGAGCTTCCTTCTCATCTTTTCTCTTAGATGAATCTCAAGAAAGTGAGAAATGGTCTTTGCTTGTCTTAACTTCTGATTGTGGAAATGACTGAGTAGTCTTTAGCTATTGAATTAACTTCTAGTGAGTGACCTAAGTTATGAGGACCATCTAGAGATCATTTACTCCATTTTGCTGTTCCAAGAAGTGCTACCTTCAAAGTTAGGTTAGGTTGCCTAGAGTTTTACCTCAGCTGAGATTTTTAAATTTCTCAAGGATGGATTCAGCCTTCCTGGGCAACCTGTTTTGGTGCTTAACCACTCTCACAATGAATTTCTTTTCCTTATTTTCAGTTGGAATTTCACTTCTTGCAGCTTGTGACAACTGTGACTGAGACTGACTCTGTTAGTAGCCCTGCTTAGGTTGTGGAAAAATCTGTGGTCTTTTCAAGACTACATAAACCCACTTCCCTCATCGATTTCTCATATGCTTTATTCCTTTTACCATTATCTTGTTCAGGATTCTCACATGATTTGGTACTACCAGGAATCAGATCTTTCATATTTTAAAATTATGTAAGAGCTCAGAGATAATAACTTCCTGCAAAAATATGCAGCAGGCTACCTGAATTTTAGTTTTTTTTATTTTCAGCACTGTTAAATCTTGTAAACATACACCTAATAATGGCAGAGCAGAAGTATCATGGGAAATTGAAGGACATTGAAGTGTTGGAGCAGGTCCAGAGGAGGGCCATGAAGATGATCAGAGGGCTGGAGCAGCTCTCCTATGAGGACAGGCTATGAGAGTTGGAGCTCTGCAGCCTGGAGAAGAGAAGGCTTTGAGGAGACCTTAGAGTAGCCTTCCAGTATCTGAAGGGGGCCTACAGGAGGGGATTATTTACAAGGTCTTGCAATGACAGGACGAGGGGCAATGGGTTTAAACTGGCAGAGGGGAGATTTAAACTGGATGTTAGGAGGAAGTTCTTTCCAGTGAGGGTGGTGAGGCACTGGAACAGGTTTCCCAGGGAGGTTGTGGCTGCTCCCTCCCTGGAGGTGTTCAAGGCCAGGTTGGATGAGGCCTTGAGTGAGCTGTACTAGTGGGAGGTGTCCCTGCCTATGACAGGGGGTTGGAACTAGATGATCTTAGAGATCCCTTCCAACCTTACCATTCTATGATTCTGTGATAAATCCTAGGGCCCTGTTGTCATGCTGAGGTATACATATGTGAGCTATATGGCCAAGGGAAGTTTAGGTTGAGTATTGGGAAGAATTTCTTCACTGAAAGGGCTACCAGGTGTTGGAAAGGCTTGCCCAAGGAGGTGGTGGAGTCCCCATTCTTGAAAGCATTTTAACAGTCGTGTGGATGTAGTGCTCTTAGGGATATGGTTTTGTCAAGGACTTGTCAATGTTAGGCTAGGGACTGGACTCGATGTTCTTAAATGTCTTTTCCAGTCTAGGCAATTCTGTGATTCCGTGAAATCTTTCTTACATTTAAGATGCACATTAAGGAGCATTGTGTGCTCTTTAATATGTGAAAGTTGAAAGAGTGAAAGATGATCTTGAGACTGCTCTTACTGGAGTCTGAAAGGTTATGAAAGACAATTTTAGCTTCTAACAATTTAAGAGAAAGATTCAGCTTTCATCTTCCTTGCCCTGCAGAACAACCTCCCTCTTCATGTCCCTTTTTTCAAGATCTCTGGTCCTATTCAGCGTATTCCTAAGCTCTAACACAGACCTTTGTTGGGTACTTCTGGTGAATATTAGGAGGACTGATCAACAGCTACGTTTGTTTTTCCTTTTGCTTTTCTGGTTGCTTTTATTTATTATCCACATATGAATCTTCTCATGAGAAGTGTGGAAAAGATTCTGCAGAGGAGGAACAAAGAAGTTAATTGATGTCTCCAAGGCTACAAAATCATAGAACTGAGATTAAAATTTGTATTTTTGATCTTGGCCTTGAGTTCACATGATAAACTGAAGGACAAAGAACATAAATTGTATGTAGGCAGGCTGTCCTTGTACATAGAATAATTGGTCTGAATAGTCTGAGCTGCCAGGGATTTAAAATTTAGCAGCTTAATTAGTTGCAACAAGGAAATTATAAACGTAAAAGTGATCTTTACCCAGAGGCAACACAGGAAAACTGACAGCAGATATGGGAAGTATTTGTTTGAAGCAGCCAAACACAAAAACCATTCTGTATCTGTCCACTATTAGATGTTCACAAGTAGCAGTGATTATTTCAGAGAGAAATTAAAGTGTAGTTTCAAAGGGGATGCTTAAAAATATCTGTGACAGAATCCTTTCAGCTATTGAATGACTCTGTTAGAAATGTTCATGCAATCCTATCTTACTTTAGTTTTATACATATTTTCTAGTAGCTTCACTGAATTTGTAATTCAAAGTATATGCAAGTATTTACATAACATATAGCAGTAAACAATGATATGCACATCTGTATTGTGATGTATAAATGGTATAAATAGTAACTTCCCTCCTGTTTGATCAAGTCATATAATAGCATTTTAAAAATTGTCTATATAAATTTAGAACAGAATTTCCCTCTCAAATAGAAGCATATAGTGCACAATGCTCTAGAGATTATAAAAGAACTCTATTGCCTAGCATATGATTCATAGATGAAAAGGCTATTATTCTGCACTGTAGAAAATCTCTTTTTTTAATTTGTCTTTTAATCTCTTGTTGCATTATTCTTCAGAGTGCTTTAGATAGCTCTAATAATTTTGATGTTGTAATTAATAGCTACATCTTGTATTGAAGAAAAGAGCAATGTGTTTGCACTTTTACACAGGCAGCACATTCCCAACACATTGGTTTGCTTTCATGGTGCAGGCTTTGTTGAAGCATACATTCCCAAAATAGCCATTCAGTACAGTTTTATTTTTTGCACTACATTAGAAACATATTGGAGTCCTCTGCTGGAGGTCTCTTTCATAGCTGCTTTAAATTCCTCATTTCATTCCAAGAGTCATGATACTTCTACTTAGTGTTTGTGAGCAGCAACTGGCACAGAAGTCACAACCTTCAAAGCAGTGGTGAAACATAATTTCACCCAACAATTAAGACACGAGCTAAGAGCTAAATTTATGGAGTATATTCAGCTGAGTATATTTGTTTTCCTCAAGCATAATTCCTAAGGTCTTCACAAGAGACATGACTAGACTGAGGCATCTGTGAAAGGTTGTTACAAAGGTGAGTGACTCAACCAGATGACCAGGAACCCATGCTGTAGGAGGTGGCAAGGGGAAGAAGTAGCTCTGTCTAGAGCAGGGTGATACCTGGCCTCCTCTTGCATCTTCAGCTATGAATCTGTTTTTAGAGTGAGGTGTTCGACTTCCTGTAGGTCTTTCTTTAAAAAAAGGGCAGAAGGGTCACTTCAAGGTGCTTTAGGAATTGGTAATTTGGGCACCTAGCACACCAGGTGAGGCACAGTTGTTGAAAGAAGCTTGTTTTGTGCATGTGATTCTCTAGATTTGGTGTTAAAAGCTTGTTCTAGGTCTTCCCAGATGATGATGCTACACTTTAGGATTAAACTTTTTGGACTGTGGCACTGAATCCAGTTCTTCTCACTTGTACTCTAATTAGAGCATCTCCATAAGATGTATTCAGATCATGGGTTGAAGCAATGTGTGTAGACAGAGATCTAACTTCAGAATCTCAGATTAAAGCACCAGAAATTGAGACTGATGCTTTGTTTGTTTATTGGGAGAAATACAGAAACCCATACTTGGGATGCTTGCAGATTACTTTGTATTAAGAGGCAGAATACTAGGCTGTTTGGGCAAATTGTCCTGTTGAAAAGCAAATTCCAAACCCAGCAGCTGGATGCTGCTTTTCAGTAGATTAAACTTTCAAACATCAGAAATCAAAGCTTTTGGTTTTCTGGTTGTCATTTATATGCTATGCTAACATTGCTCTGTGGTTTTACCCATCCTGAATACGACGGGGGGGAAAAAATCATGTACATTGGTTATACTCCTCTAAGGAATGTTATGGATCTGGCATGGTTTTTCTCATTCTCTACTGGAACATAAGAGATGAAAGACAATGGAAAAGACTGTGTGTACTAGAAGCAAACTAAAAGGTGTACCAGAAGGTGTACTAGAAGCAAAGGCTGCCAAATTAGTACTTGCACTACATGCATTTATGTTCACTGTGCAATTAATTTTGTTTTCTGAGTCTGTTGAGATCTAACCTGTATGCAGTGTATATAGGCTGCATGTACACTATCTGAAATACACTGCCAGGGTAGTGTTTAATTGTATGAATATTAAGATCTGATATTTGATTTAGAAATCTCAAAAGTACAAGGAGTGGCATGAATTCAAAAGGCACTTAACAGTTGCTCTTTCTTGGTATTTGGTGCCAGAAGTACCTACTAGTATAAATTCCTGGTTGCAGATTTAGAATGGTCAGTTGAGGTTGTCAGTTTAGGACATTTTTGCCAAAACCAGTACTCTACAAAAAAATTCTTGTCTGCCACCACAAATAATGGGCTCAGATGGTGTAACTCCAGAATTACCCTTTTTGGTTCCTTTTACCAACAGTCCTGAAATGATTCTTGAGAATATGGGTACATGGATGCATTTGAGCCTGGAGAAGACTTTTGTGCCAGCTATTTCCCAGAAGTACTTTTTTCTTTTTTTTTTCACCTGGGACATATGCTTAAAACTGTTACTAGTAAGGGCATTGTGCCCAGTACTGACTGCAGCTATGATGTATTCACATGCACATATGCATGGTGATATTCCTCATTGCTCATCATGGAGTTTTCCCTGAATGACTGGGATTGGTGCCAACAGGAAAGAAGGGGAAAAAAAATTTAAAAAAAAAAAAAAAATATTTTTAACCGTGATGCTGTAATAGACTAATTCAGAATGAGAAGAAATTGTGTATTTACTGCAGCATTCTTAGAGCAGGCTTCCACCATTTATTCTAGCATCAATGGGTGTATGTGTTAGGGTCATTACAGTGGCTGTAAGAGCCCTCTCTAATAGTGTACTGATGCAAGAGGCCTGTATCAGGAATAGTGTGGCCAGCAGGAGCAGGGAAGTGATTTTCCTCCTGTACTCAGCACTGGTGAGGCCACACTTTGAATACTGTGTTTAGTTTTGTGGCCTTCACTACATGAAGTGAAGTGAAGGCCACAATCTTCCCTCTCTGGCAGAGAGAAGATTTAGACTAGATGGTCAGGAGAAAGTTCTTTCCAGTGAGGGTGGTGAGGCACTGGAACAGGTTGCCCAGGGAGGTTGTGGCTGCTCCCTCCCTGGAGGTGTTCAAGGCTAGGTTGGACGAGGCCTCAAGTGACCTGTGCTGGTGGGAGATGTCCCTGCCTATGACAGAGGGTTGGAACTAGATGATCCTTGAGGTCCCTTCCACCCTTTCCATTCTATGATTCTATGAAAGACATTGAAGTGCTGGAGGAGATCCAGAGAAGGAGAATGAAGGTGGTGAATGGTCTGGAGAACAGCTCTTATGAGAAGCAGCTGAGGGAATTGGGGCTGTTCAGTCTGGAGGAAAGAGGCTGAGGAGAGACCTTATTGCTCTCTACAACTACCTGAATGGAGGTTGTAGTGAGGTGGGTGTCTCTTTGGTAACAAGCAGGACAAGAGGAAATGGCCTCAAGCTGCACTAGGGAAGATTTAGATTGGATGTTAGAAGAAACTTCTTCTCTGAAGGGGTTAACACTGGAATAGACTCCCCATGGAGGTGGTTGAGTCACCATCCCTGGTAGTGTTTACAAGATGCACAGATGTGGTGCTAAGGGACATGATTTAGCACCAGACGATGATTGTACTTGATGATCTTAAAGGTCTTTTCCAGCCAAAATGATTCTTTGAGTGTCCCATTTTAATTTAGGGAATTGAATTCTTTGGTGTATCCTGGTGATCTTAAGCTTTTAAAGGTACCTTTAGTCCCTAATCAGATACTGGTATATTTACTTTACTTAACAGCTGTAAAATTTAGTCTCTTTGAAAATCGAATAAAATCTTATATTTTCTAAACCCATTTAATTGATAATCCTCAAAACCTCCTCATGTGCCTTGCATGTGGATAATGTGTGATGAATCACAGAACCTGTTGCTTGTGCAGTTATCTGTCAGATGGTACCATATGATGAGGGGTTTTGGTATCAAAATACGCTGATTGCAATAAACAGCATTCACTCTGTAATTTCATTCTGTGCTGAAAGCATTTATAACACAATATATCATTACTGCTAGATGGAGGGTTTGATGGTATAATTACAGTAGGTAATTGTACAGTGGCAGTCCCCCAGGTTCCCTTGCAGGCACTCATTTTGCAAACTCCAGTATCTCTTTGAGGTGATACAGCAACCTTTTTCCTTAGACAGCTCTCCAAGACTTCAAAAGTAGAAGCATGGGAAAAAAATATTCAATGGTTGATGTCAAGGTTTGGAGAACAGAGATTAACAATATCTCTGTCCAGAGGAGCAAGATTTGTTCCTCTGGATTTCCATGTTGTTNTACAGGTTTTAGATTGGTGTCCAGGTGCAGCTCCCCAGGGAATCTTCCTGTGTATTCTCATGCATTTGCAGGGGTCTGGCGGTTGCACCTGTCCATACCCCAAATAGACAGAAGCCTTTTCTCTTTGGGGTAGCTGATGGGAGGTGTCCACATCCTGGGCATTCAAGACAGACTGAAGTCCGGGAAGTCCACAAAGGAGCTGTATCTCTGTCGCTTTGCATCCCTGAGCTTTCGGCCAGGAACCTGGGCTGAGTCCAGGAAGTCCACAAAGGCAATCTTTATCTTTGTTGATTTGAACAAGGGAGAGGTGATTTAGAGTCTCACAGTTGGTCTTAAATTGGAGTATTTTAAAGCAGCAGAATCTGCTATGAATTGGTGGGCTCCAGTAAGATTTTAAGGTCTAGTCCTTAGATATTTATGCCTTCTTAACCTGAAAATGAAGGTATGTGTATCTAGTAGTCCTGTTTACATCTGCAGTCTAATTGCCTCAGGAGCTAATGAGCTGACAGGGTCTCGCTGACATCTAATGGTTTAAATGATAAAATACTTTTTGTTTGTGTGTTGTCATGTTGGCACATCACCTCTGCCACAAGAGGTGACGCTGACATGCACAAACAGCAATGTCTTACAGTGGTTTAAAATTATTATTAAGTATCTTTTGGAAGACAACAGTAGGTAAGACAAAATGTGCCATGCTGCCCTGCTGAAGAGATTCATCACATGGAGTAAAACAAGATACGTCAAATGTAACAGAATGATGTTGGCTGAAAAGTTTGTGTGTGTCTATATAATTGTGTGTGAAGTAATTTAAATATACAGTATTGTTTTATGTAAATGTAATTGTTTGCATGCTCTGTGATTTTTAAATGGAGATGATGGAACTAGCTTTACTAACATTTTTGAAACATAACAACTCACTGTTTTAGAGAACAGTGGAGTGTCCTGCAGGAGAGACTGACACTGAGAGAGCCTTATGCAGAGCAGAATCTTGAGACAATATAATCTTGTTGGTTTGGATGCTGTCTATAGTTTTCAAAAGTTAAGTAAGTGAAAACGTAACTGAAAAGTTTACAATTGAGTGTGATCAGAGGAGAGCAAAGATTGGGAGGGCATCACATAACACCTGGCTGAACTAATTTGTCTGGACAAGGTTGCCCCATCTGTCACATCTGTCTTTCAGAGGGTGGTTGAGGTTGTTTGATCCTTCCTTTTTCAATTTAGCAGTTGATGTTTTAATTTTTTAAGGAATCTAAGGGCTATATGTAAACTGACTAATGTGATAGTCCTGAGACTCATGCTGAATCATAGTGACAAAATGGATGTTTACAGATTTTGTAATCTATGTAACAGTTAGTTCTTACCTTGCTATAACTTGTTGTTTTCATTAGCTGTAGCTAATGGAGATTCAGCATCAACAAAGTTTTGTCTGGCAAAGGCAACTCCCACTGAAAAACAGATCTATGCTCACATATCATAGTACCAGTGTTGATACTAATCTTATTAATTTATGTTATAGGAATTCAGAAAGGATGTGATCAAGTTTTATAGAATTACAGACTGGTTGAGGTTGGAAGGGACCTCCAGATGTCGTCTGGTCCAATCCATCTCCCTAGGCAGCGGGGGTTAAAAAGCAAAGTAGAAGTTTAGGCAGACACGTTTATAGATGTAGGTAGAGAAGCAGCAGAGTTCTGGTAACTGCCCAGATCTCCAGACTGAATGCAACCTGTGCAAGTGGAAACTGCAACATCTCCCTGATTACTGGGATGTGTGGAATGTGAAGCTGGGAAGCTGAACCACATCATCCAGCACTGCAGTTTTATCATCAAATGCTGCTATATTGCTCTGCAGCCCATATTTCAAACAAGTCTAACCAAAGGATATTTTTACTCTGCTACTTCTACAGGACCTTGCCAATGTGCTGTTTTTCCCATCCCCAGGCTTCATATGAAGCTTAGCAGGGCCATGGCATCCCTCCTATCGTAAAGCCTCAACACCTGGTGCATTTGCTGTCTTTGACTCCTGCAAGATATATCAACTCACTCCTGTCTTATTTTCATTTTTGATACTTTGGCATCTGCATTCCCATATGCTGCTCTCCTTTCTGCTGTTTCTCTGAGTTGCAACAATTTAACGTATTGGTGAAGCCATGGTAATTCTGCAGGCCTTTTGTGATGAAAGTGTAGGTGTAAACAAGTTAGCAGACAGATGCAAGCTTGCTCTGTCTGCAAGCCTACTTGCTCTAGAAGTTTTCTCAAGCTTATATAGTCTATCTTTCAGTAAACAACAGTTACTCGATGTGCCTGCCCTCTTCCCAGCAGTGGTAGTACCAACGGGAGTTTCTTGGTTTGTGCTTCTCTTTTCTTCAGCACCTCTGAATATTCAGAAATGCCAGATGTGATAAGATTGTTGTGTTCAAGCTGCAAACAAAAGACTGAAGAGGACAGTGTGTACCTCTGCAGGATTGAAAACAGTTGAAAGTACTATTATACAAATTCATTTTCAGTTCCCAGCAAAAGTATATCATGTGCAGATTCACAATAGGCCTTTGAGTAAATGGAGTGGTTTAGGACCTGCATGTAGGAGCGTGGGATCTTTTCCCAACCCCTACTGCTGCAATTAGTGGGATGCAGTACACTAAGCCAACCATTGCCAAGTGTGGGGTTGCTGCAGAGATTCTGTATTCCACACCACAGCAACGCNGGCCCAGAACTGGACACAGTTTGATAGGCGGCTGCTGCTGCTGCTGAGGTTAGCAAGATTAAAAAACATCATGTTTTTTTTATCCCCAGAAGGTGAAATGTGGAAGATGACTTGGACTATTTTCCTTATTAGAATCATAGAATGGTAAGGTTGGAAGGGACCTCAAGAATCATCTAGTTCCAACCCCCTGCCATAGGCAGGGACACCTCCCAGTAGTACAGCTCACTCAAGGCCTCTTCCAACCTGGCCTTGAATACCTCCAGGGAGGGAGCAGCCACAACCTCCCTGGCCAACCTGTTCCAGTGCCTCTTGTAGTGTTTATGTTGAAAACGTGTAATAACAAGCCATGTCGGAGAATGTTATAACTGCATTTACAGAGATGTGGGATAATTTACGAAAGGAGGGAAGTATGAAATGAATTAGAAGACTTGGAAGTTGAGCAGGACACTTCTGTTTGAATCGGTGTGAAATTTAAATTAGCATTATCCTCTCAGATAAATTTAAAAGGTGATTTCTCTTTAAATGGTGCAGCTTCCCATTTGATGTTGATGTAGTCTCATACTAATACAGCTACCCGGCTTGATAGATGACACCATGAGCAGCCCACAAGTGTCTATACCTGAAAACATGGACTTGCTGCTTCTCACCCAAACCTTTCACCACTTCAGAAGTCAGCTGTGGGAAAAGACTCGATACTCTATGTGTATATAGGCTGTAATATATTGCTGGTTTAAAAATAATTGTGCTTTGTCTTATGCTCTGCAGCACAAATCACTCTATTTGGGGCTATGGGCAGGAGGAGGTTGTGACCAGGCTTTCCTCAATGTGACTGCCCAGCTGCAGTGCCTTTGGTACCTTAGCTAGGAAGTGGTGCACACCTGGACCAGCCTTCACACAGTTAATGTACTTTCCATGCTGGAAATCATCATATCTGATGGGAATAAGCTTTAGCAGAATCACAGAATCATAGAACGGTAAGGTTGAAAGGGACCTCAAGGATCATCTAGTTCCAACCCCCTGCCATAGGCAGGGACACCTCCCACTGGTACGGGTCACTCAAAGCCTTGTCCAACCCGGCCTTGAACACCTCCAGGGAGGGCGCAGACACAACCTCCCTGGGCAAGCTGTGCCAATGCCTCACCACCCTCACTGGAAAGAACTTCCTCCTAACATCCAGTCTAAACCTTCCCTCTGCCAGTTTAAACCCATTGCCCCTTGTCCTGTCATTGCAAGACCTTATAAATAGTCCCTCCCCAGCCTTCCTGTAGGCCCCCTTCAGATACTGGAAGACTACTCTAAGGTCTCCTCAAAGCCTTCTCTTCTCCAGGCTGAAGAGCCCCAATTCCTGTAGCCTGTCCTCATAGGAGAGGTGCTCCAGCCCTCTGATCATCTTCGTAGTAATTCCTAAAGAGGCAGACAAACATGTTGAAAGAATAAGTGAAACAGTTTTGTGAATGTAGAGCATGTTTTTTTATGAATACTTTTGTCTTAGTTTAATAATTGTAACATGTAATAAACTGATAGAACAAAAGGAAAGGATCTTTGTTCATGCCCCGTTGTAAAAAAGAAAAAAATAAAGAGCATGTAAGTCTGTCAAAATTGCCACCATTTGAATAGAATCATAGAATCAGTTAGGATTGGAAGGGACCACAAGAATCATCTAGTTCCAACCCCACTGCCATAGGCAGGGACACCCTACCCTAGATCAGGCTGGCCAGAGTCTCATCCAGCCTGGCCTTAAACACCTCCAGGGATGGGCCCCCAACCACCTCCCTGGGCAACCCATTCCAGGCTCTCACCACTCTCATGGGGAAGAACTTCCTCCTCACAGCCAGTCTGAATTTGGAATTTTCTTCAATGTTTAATTATTTGCTCTTGGCTATTGCACTGCTTTCTATTTCCCTTTGTATTGTTTAGTTGCATTCAGGAAAGAAAAAAAAAACAAAACCAAAAACCCAGCATAAAGGGTTTCATTATTTCTAGGCACTGATTTTCTGGGACTGAGAAGTTTGAGTAGCGATTTCCAAAGTATTGTGCTAGAAAATGTTAACAAATCCTTGCAAAGCAGTTTCGAAGTACTCTTCTTTTGTTTACTTAGTAGCAGAAATGTTTTCAAGATGTTGCAAGGTACTTCTGAGTTACTTAGTTTTATTCATTAATTTTACAAGAATTACAAATTCTGTCCAAAAAGGCTGACGTTAGGCAGAAACTTTGATATAACAGAGGGCCTGGAGCAGCTCTTTGTGAAAGATGGGGGTGATCAAAGCTGTGATGGCACCTTACTGGCAACATCAAACCCATGTTTCACCAGCTTGTAGACCAGGATGTGGTGTGGGACAGTGTCAAAGGCTTTGCTCAGGCCCAGATAAATGACATCAGTTGCTCACCTCTCATCTATTCATGTTGTGACCTGTTCATAGAAGGCCACCAGGTCTGTCAGTCAGGATTTGCCCTTGGTGAAGCCATGCTGATTGTACCCAATCACCTCCTCACTATTCTCCTATCTCAGTAGTGCCTCCAGGAGGATCTGCTCCGTGATCTCACCGGGCACAAAGGTGAGACTGACTGGCCTGTAGTTCTCCAGCTCCTCTTTCCTACCTTTTTTGAAAATGGCAGTTATGTTTCCACTCTTTCAGAGTATATCCCACTCATTTTCTGTGTGTGGCTTTGTAGTTGTCTGTATTTAATTTTCTTGCTTAAGAATTCTAGTGATACACATATGCTTTTGGAATTTTCTTTACATTTTAGAAAATAAAGTAGCACAAGTTTGTGACTGAAATGGCATTCCCTCCAGAAGCTGCAGTAATTGCTGCAGTTGTAATATCACAACCTGACCTTTCCCTGCCACACAGTTTTTCCCTTGTCAGGAAGAAATTAAGCCTGTCATCTTGTTACATTAATGGGCAGTTTGGGCTGCACATGTTGGTATAGAAATGCACATTCTGAAATTGATAAACAGAAGAAAATGTATTTAGTAATTATCATAAGCTGTGAAAGTGTTCTTTGAAATGTTTAAAATTAGATGGCTGTGCCATAATAAACGTGAACATTGCCTGACACCTAGACTTGGGAAGCTTGGCATTTGAATCTGCAGACTCTACACTTTCCTAGTTTGTTTTCCAGTAAACTTAAACATGTTGTTTATGTATGAATAAACAGTAAGCTTCAAGTTGAGAATATATAACCTGTGATTGCAATAAGCAACTGTGGTGGAGGCAGGGAACTCATGTGCCCGAGTCAGGAATTATAAAAACAGAATTATTTTATTTTCCTGAAAGCCCTGCCCCCAAAACTATATACAAAACTAGTTTAGATTTATTTACAGGCTCTAATTCAGGCGGGAATTCTTCAACAGGATGTTATGGACAAATTTAGAGATTTAGGAAGTCAGGAAATGGAAAAGGCTAAGCTATGAACACAGCTTTACCCCACTATCAATCAGGCTCAGCCGAGAATTAAGGGACCAGCAGGCTTTACTCACGAAGCTGAGATAGGTATTCNGTGGGCTGCCACACGGCTCAGCACATGTGTGGAAAGGCAACTGCTGCTGTTCCCACTTCAACCCTGCAGGGCAGGGGGAGAAAGCAGTTTTCACACCTTCTTATCCCCATTCAAACCTGCAGGGGAGGGGAGAAGGAAGGAATTTGGAGTGCTCCAGAACAGCAACCAGGAGGAATGCTGGGGACAGAAGGTGCATGTTTATACATACTAAGCAGTATACATTTACATGGTTTTATGTGATTCTCTATTCTTTTTTAATCATATAGAATCAGTATGGCATACATTGGTGCCAACTGACAATACATGGCCAACTGACAATGTCTGACTTCCCAGCAGAACTGGATTGGAGAACATTAAGAAGCATGAAGTTAGAAGTGGCTTCCTGAAGCCTTATCTAGTGAAAGTAAATAGGAGTTTCCTAGTAGGTGTCAGCAGGCCAAGACTTGACATTTATTTTATTGTCATGCCTTTAAGAAAAAGAAGGTGCATTGGGAGGTCAGAGACTGTTTAGATGGTTTTGGTGACTGGAACTTTTGCAAGAAGTCATTGAGCATTTTGGATATTGATTTGAAATGAAAAGTTATTTGTGCTTAGAATATGGAACATGGGAATTTCTGGAGAATACATCTGGGTATTAAGATTACAAGCAGACATTTAAAACAAGCTGCATCTTGACCAGCAAAAAAAAAAAAAAAAAAATTTGAGCTCTACCATTTTTGGTGGTTATTTTACTGTGTGACAGCCTTTAGACTGCTAGATATTTGAGGGCTTGAATATTCAGTATTTCAGTCAGCACAAATTAGTAGAATAAGATGTAAAGTGTTTCTACAGCATGGACAAAATTACTCACATGTTTTCTTGAAGGTCTATTTAGCTTTCACCAAGAACATAGACACAACATCTGTGTTGATCTCTGTGAAAAATGGTAGAGGGCTTCCTTTTCCTTTCCCTTTCAATTTGCTTAGATGATTTATTTATGAGTTGCTGTTTGTGTGGAACAGTTGATTTCATTTAGAGAGAAGTAGGGGATTCTCTCAAATGCTCCTGCTGGGTCAGATTCAAACTCCTGCAACGTAGGGGTTAAGGTTAAGGCATTTCAAAGCAATTGTATTCTGGTTAAGTATGATAGAGAAGGTTTTGGGTGCTTCAGTGGCAGTGAAATAAAACTGCAAAATCTAAAACCAGGAGGTCGTGAGTGTCACTTGCAACATATTGGATGTCGTAGATCAGTTCTTTGTGACCTTTAAAGGGAGTGAAAATGTGTTTGATTTTTGAGCTGTCTTTCCCTAGATAATACACAGAATACTAAATTTCCATGTGCTTTGACAGTAGAAGACACAAAGCAACAGCTGGATTTGAAAACCAGATGCATTTAAATTAAAAACAGAAACCCCATTTCTAACAGAATGTGATTGACCATTGAAAAGATAAACAACCAAGAGAATGTCAATTTCATCTTTTGATGTCCTCCAGTAAAAACTTTATTCAGGCACAAGTTATGCATTGGTTATTCCTCATTTCTCATGATAATTGGGTGTCAGTCTGCAGCTGCATTATGCAGGAGGTCACACTTGATATTTGTTATGACCTTTGTGATTTAAGATCAGAAACTATAACATGAGCCAAACTGAAATCAGCAGTGTTTGTATTTGCCTCTCCCTTCACCCACAGGTACTACAGTGCTACCATTTTGCAGATGTCAGGAGTTGAAGATGACAGGCTTGCAATCTGGCTGGCTGCACTGACAGCATTTATCAACTTCATTTTTACTCTTGTGGGAGTCTGGCTCGTTGAAAGAATGGGTCGACGGAAACTTACACTTGGTAGCTTAACAGGTGAGTGTTTGGTTAAGTGTATTGTGTTTTCCTCATAATTATTACTAAAATTAACATTTTTATGTAGTCCTCTTTAAAATAACAGTGTCAATCCCACGTTCTTCCTGAAATCATAGAGCTTTTCAAGACTAGTAGTATAGCACTACAGCTAAAAGCTTGCTTTAAAAAAGAGATATAGCATGTTGTTTTTTTCAGATGCAAATCTCTTTCAGGCCATGTTGGAGGATATTTTTTATTTAGCTTAGTTATGCTTTTTTTTTTTCCCCCAACTTAAAAATTCAAATGCTTGGAACTTCACAGCTGGTTATTTTTTAAATCTCATGTGATATGTCATTTCTGATTTATAATTGGAATTCATAGAATCATAGAA
>WBNM01024402.1:0-29098 GCA_013399055.1 Ramphastos sulfuratus | reverse complement strand
CTCTTGATGCAGCCCGTATCTGATGATATGTGTGATTCTGGTTGACCTATATACATGTCCTTCTCCCTGGTAATCAAATTTCTGTCACTGTACATCTGCCCTGTTCATCTATGGGCCTGTACTTTGCTGGGATTGCCTGTGGAGTTTAAAGGCACCACTAGAGCATATATTTTTAAGGCTGCCTAGTTCTTTGTTTTATATAGACATGCAGATAGCCTGGAGGAAGGAAGACTCTCCAATGGTCAGTGAGGATTGAGTTAGAAATCATTTGGGTAAACTGTACATGCAGAAATCCATGGGCCCTGATGGGATGCATTTGCGAGTGCCAAGAGAACTGGCTGGTGTTGCTGCTGTACCACTGTTTGTCAGTTTTTAAAGGGCAAGGAGGATGGGAGAGGTGCCTGATGACTGGAGGAAAGCCTACATCACTCCAGTCTTCAAAAACAGCAACAGGAAATTCCAGATTATCAATCTCACCTCCATCGCTGAGAAGATGATGCAGCAGCTCATTCTGGAGGTTATCTCTAAGCTCGTGGAAGAAAAGAATGTTATCAGAAATAACTAGCATGGATTTACCAAGGGCCAATCATGTTGGGCTAATCTGGTAACCTTGTATGACAGTGTGAATGAATGAGTAGACGAAATGAGAGCAGTGGAGGCTGTCAGCAAGGCTTTTGACACTGTCTCCAAGTGTGCACTAGAAGACTAAACCATGAGATGGATTGAGAACTGGCTAAAGAGTAGAGCTTGAAAAGTTGTAACCTGTGGCAAGAGTTCAGCTGAGGGCCTGTAGCTAGTGGAGTTCCCAGGCATCAGTACTGGGTTCAGTCTTGTTCTGTATTTTCATCAACAATGTGGATGAAGGGACAGGGTGTACTTTCAGAGTGTACCCTCAGCACATTTGCTGATGGTATGAAACTGTGGGCATTGGATTGAACATTGCAAGGCTGTGCTGCCATTCAGCAGGATCTAGACAGGCTGAAGAGCTAGGTGAAGTGGAACCTAGTGAGGTTCAACAAGGTTAAGTGTAGAGTCTTGCATCTGGGGAGGAATATCATGTACCAGTACAGAGTAGGGGTTGGACTGCTGGAGAGCAGCTCCGTGGAGAAGCATCTTGGAGTTTTGGTGGACAATAAATTTTCCACAGGACAGCAATGTACCCTTGCAACCAAGAAAGCCAATGGTGTGTCCAGCAGGTGGAAGAAGGTTCTCCCCCTTCTCCATTCTGTCCTGGCAAGACCACATCTGGAGTCCTATGTCTGTCTGGTTCTGGGCTCATCAATTCAAGAGGGACGGGGAAATACTAGAAAGACTCCAACAGAGGGCCACGAGGATGGGTAAGGGACTGGAACATTTGTCTGTTGAGGAAAGGTTGAGAAAGACCTGGGGTTGTTTAGCTTGGAGAAGACTGGGAGGAGATCTTATAAATGTTTACAAATATCTGAAGGATGGTTGTCAAGAAGGAGTCTCTTTTCAGTGGTACCCTGACAGGACAAGGGGCAGCTGGTGCAAACTGAAACATAGAAAATTCCACATCAACATCAGGAAAAAAAAATTACTGTAAGAGTGATAGAGCACTGGAATAGGGCTGCCCAGAAAGGTTGTGACCTCTCCTCTTTGAGAGACTTTCAAAACCTGCCTGGGTGCATTCCTGTGTGACCTGCCCTTTGTGGTCCTGCTTTGTGCTTTGGCAGTGTAGTTGGACTAGATGATCTCCAGAGGTCCCTTCCAACCCATACCATTCTATGATTCTGTCTCAGTACAGAGTCTCTGGCAAGAATTCACGTGGAATAAAAGATTTGGAATGAAAGCTTTTTAAATTAACAACTTTTAGTAGATCTACATTTCTAAATCGTTGTCTCTGCACTTGGAATAACCTAAAAGCATTTATTAATATTTGATGGCATGGTGAAAGCCCTAGGTATGTAAATTTATGGAACCTACAAATGATTCATGTGGGCTTAAACATTCCTGGTACCTATCCTTTAGGCAAAGCTTTTTGTGTATAAAGGCAGGGGCAATGAGGTAAATGTGTGCCCTGAAAGAGGATTGTCCATAAGTGAAGTCAACCTAATTAAAATGTTCTCCATTGCCTACTTATTTGATAACTTGTAGGTGATGCTGGCATGAGATGAAAGCATTTGCATTTCATGTAGTGAACAACATAAGGTTCCATGTGGTTTGGTTTGTTGCTGGTTGTATTTTGTTGTTGCTGGGGGTTTTTTTGCTTGTTTGTTTTTTTTTTTTTTTTTTTTTAGTTGTGGTCAGGTTTTTNTTTTTTTTTTTTTTTTAGTTGTGGTCAGGTTTTTTTGTTTTGTGGTTTTTTTTTTTTTTATTTGATGTGGATTTTTTAAGCAATTGGTAAAACTTGGTAAGACACTACAAATGTTATCTTACTGCCTGAATCTGCATGCTGTGTGTTTAACAGGTAGTGGTAAGATCTGCTAGTATTTTTAATGAAAGTGCACTCTGATTTAAAAGAAATTGGATTTGAAGCCTGTAAAATTTACATTAAGGACAGATCAAAAAATTAAAAGATGGGCAGCAAACCCCAGATGGGATACAACATCATGCAGTGAAGAGCAATGTCTGCCAGGGCAGGGCATAGAATCACAGAATGTCAGGGGCTGGAAGGGATCTCAAAAGATCACCCAGTCCAACCCCCTTGCCAGAGCAGGATCACCTATACCAGATCACACAGGAATTCATTCAGGTGGGTTTTGAATATCTTCAGAGAGGGAGACTCCACAACCCCCCAGGCAGCCTGTTCCAGTGTTCTGTCACCCTCACAGGGGAAAAATTCCCTCCTCATTTTTAAATGACACTTTCTATGCCTCATCTTCCACCCATTGCCCCTTGTCCTGTCACCAGGCATTACCAAGCAGAGCCTGGCTCCATCCTCCTGGCACTCACCCTTTACATATTTATAAACATTGCTGAGGTTACCTCTCAGTCTCCTCTCCTCCAAGCTAAAGAGCCACAGCTCCCTCAGTCTCTCCTCATAAGAGAGATGTTCCATTTCCTTAATCAGCTTTGTGGCTTTGTGCTGGACTCTCAAGCAGTTCTATGTCCCTCTTGAACTGGGGGGAAAAAGGCAGAGTACCCAGGAAAAGAATGAATGTGGAGTTAGCATTAACAGCCAGGACCAGCAAAGAACAGGTTTTGACGTAAAGCAAACATTTTTGGTCTGTTTCTGCCATGATAGGTACGACTGATTTCAGACTGACACCTGTAGTACATTACTGTTACTCACTGACCTCAGTCATACTGCTTTCCTCCAGTGACATTTTCTATCCTGGTGAGAAATTCAATGTGTATGTATAACCCCAAACCTGACCTATTAACTGGTACGGTGCTGCACCCTTTTTTATCTGTAAGTGCACGCACTACATGTCCAGGTTAGCAGCCTTTTGCCCATCCTTTTCCTCCCCATAACCTCTGCTGTGTGGGGCTGTTGTGACCAAGCAACACAATTGTGCTGCACTGTACGTGTATGCCCAGATGTGCTAGCAGCTGTGAGGTGGATTGGCTGAGCTGCAAGATATGCCTGGCCTGAGTATTGAGTATTGCATGGTGCCAGCCATGCAGCTTACCTGTACACCTCTCTGGGAAAAGAGGGTAAAGGGATGGAAGGAAGAGAGGGCTCAAGATGGATAGGCAGCCCAGTGGTCCAGAAGTCCCAGGCAGGCAGCACCAGCAACCAGGCAGCCTGCAGACAGAGCTGTTAATCTGTTCAGCTGTCTTGCCTGTCAAAGATGAAAGTCAAACATGCTGCTGGAGCGCTGCCAGACTCAGGTCATTCTTTTGCGTGTGGGGCTTGCACTAGAGTAGATTGCTGCCCTGGATAGATTAGGCAAGAATGACACAATTATATTTTTTTCTGGCTGACTGCAGAAATTGTTGTGATTACAAATTTGTTCTCCTATTTAATTTACTCAGACAATGAGATGATGTCTGTCTCTCATTCCTAACGTGTGCGTTTCCTTGCTGCTTCTGCAGGAAATTATTAGGACAGTATCACTTTGATTATGTAATGCAGGTTACTTAAGCTTATGTATGTGGTGTTGGCTATAATGAGACCAGGGATTAGAAGCAGCATGTGTTCCAGGACAAAGAAAAAAGCCCTGGACTGACCCAGAAATAGTTTATTGTGACCTCATGCATTGATAGGAGAATTTAGATAAAGGTGAACTTTGGCTGATGTTAACCTGTAACATCTCTACTGACTCCTTACTTGCATAAGAGACTTTGCTTAATCACTAACAGGACAAATTCCACAGAGAGCAAAATCTCTTGTCTCTAAAATGGAGAATCTATAGGCTGAAACAAATGTTACCAGCTTGTGTGCTTGCTCATTTTAATACAGAAAGGAAGCAATGCAAGCTGTAGCAATCCATGTAGTGTCTGTGTCTGGATTGGGTTAAAGGTACCAAAGCAAAGCATGTGGTGGCTGTTTTGTTTTCACTCTGTGTGTGTTTGGGGTGTTCAGTCTTCAGTTTAGCAACTGCAGAAAAAAAAAAAAAAGGAAGTGAAAATAAAGTCTTGTTTGTATTGGATCAAACCCAAAATGTTCTTTTTACCCCCTTGATAATACACAATAATTTTCTTCTTCTTCATTGTATTTGCTACTGAGACTTGCTCTAGGTATAACTTGTCAGAACAGTTTTGCACATTAAAAACATAGTTTTAATTAAACAGCATATTCAGAAAAGCTGCATTGTTTTATATCACTTCTAAAAGTGTAACAAAAATGAATGCAGATTAATTCTTGCATATGTTTTCAGAGTAAAGTCAGTAAGTTCTATTGTACCATCTTTAATACAAAATTCCTTCTTTTTTGAGGATAAAAATGTTCTATATATTTTGGGTTTCTTTTTTGCTTTTAAGCAAATATATATATATATATTACTTTTTATACCCTCATTTGCAGGGAAGACAGGGTAATTAAAGAAATTGTTGTTGCCTCTTCCATTATTTAATAACATAGATGATTTATTTCCTGAACTGTTCCAGATCTCCTGAATACTTTTTTTTTTAATATACTTTTTTTCCCTCTAAGATGATTCTTTTCCTTTCCATACAACTAATGCTTGATTTCTTAGTAGCCTGACTCACATAGTCACCCAGTCTTGATTTAATGACTCCATGTGATTAGCAGTTCAGTATCACACAGTATCACAGTATAGCAAGGTTGGAAGAGACCTCAAAGATCATCAAGTCCAACCCACTACCACAGACCTCAAGACTAGACCATGGCACCAAGTGCCACGTCCAAACCTGCCTTGAACACCTCCAGGGACGGTGACTCCACCACCTCCCTGGGCAGCCCATTCCAGTGGGGAATGACTCTCTCAGTGAAGAACTTTCTCCTCACCTCGAGCCTAAACTTCCCCTGGCACAGCTTGAGACTGTGTCCTCTTGTTCTGGTGCTGGTTGCCTGAGAGAAGAAAGCAACCTCCTGCTGGCCACAACCACCCTTCAGGTAGTTGTAGACAGCAATAAGGTCTCCCCTGAGCCTCCTCTTCAGCAGGCTAAACAATCCCAGCTCCCTCAGCCTCTCCTCATAGGGCTTGTGCTCGAGGCCTCTCACCAGCCTCGTTGCCCTTCTCTGGACACGCTCAAGCACCTCAATGTCCTTCTTAAATTGAGGGGCCCAGAACTGGACACAGTACTCAAGGTGTGGCCTAACCAGTGCAGAGTACAGGGGGAGAATGACCTCCCTGCTCCTGCTGGCCACACTATTCCTGATGCAGGCCAGGATGCCATTGGCCTTCTTGGCCACCTGGGCACACTGCTGGCTCATGTTTAGGCGGGTGTCAATCAGCACCCCCAGATCCCTTTCTGTTTGGCTGCTCTCCAGCCACTCCGACCCCAGCCTGTAGCTCTGCATGGGGTTGTTGTGGCCAAAGTGCAGCCCCCGGCACTTGGATTTGTTGAAAGCCATCCCCTTGGACTCTGCCCATCTGTCCAGGCGCTCGAGGTCCTGCTGCAGAGCCCTTCTGCCCTCCAACCCACCAACATCTGCCCCCAGCTTGGTGTCATCTGCAAACTTGCTGATGACTGTCTCAATGCCCTCATCCAGATCATCAATGAAGATGTTAAAGAGGATGGGGCCCAGTACTGATCCCTGGGGGACACCGCTAGTGACAGGCCTCCAGCTGGATGTAGCCAGTAGCCAGTTTGGTGCATTGCCCTAGTGGCTAATAATTCCCACTTTTGTTTCCTTGTTTTAAATTTATCCTATTTCTTGCTTGAATTTGCTGACTTGCAGAGCCTGAAATGACTAACATCTCCTTTGCTTGAAATCCTACAGCTAGAAAACACTGCAGCAGTGAGGTCTATGATCACAACTCCTCATTGAACATCTCTATCTGTTTGAGCAGTCTCTCGCATAAGATGACAAACTAAGTGCAAAAGTGAGATCAAAACATTTGCAATTCATTCTAAACAACAAAGCAATGAGGTCATGCTTGGTAGTCTTGGTTTCCAAAAACTACCTTTTGAGAACTCTTAAATCCATGCTTGAGAAATTGCAGTGAAGTAAAGGTTTTGGATTTAGATCAGCTGATCTGTCTGGAATTCTGGACTCTCTTAGAAGCGAAATCTCATAGAAATGCTGTATGCATTTTCATAACAACTATTGTCTTCCCTGTTTTCACTTTCAGTTCCCCACATTCCTTTTTTTCCTCTCCTCTTCCACCCTTTCTCTTCCTCTATCTTTCACAGCGAAACTCTCCTCTTTATTGACATCCCTGCTGCTTATATCTGTCTCTGATAAAGCAGCAACAGGTTAAATCTGTATGGATTGTTAGTTCTTTACAGTGAACCAAATGTTGGAAATGAGGAAGAGAAGTTTGTTTAGGTTATGTGGATGAACATCTGAGTTAGGAAAAAGCAGGTAAAGTTAATTTACAGATGATACATAATAATGTAACTTAATATTGCCTTTAACTTGGGACCAAATGGCTTCAACTAATGGAGGGATGAGTTTTTCCTCAGTCAAAACTCTGCCATACTTGAGCTAAGCCAACTGAAGCCCTCCACTGTGGCTTTTCCCTAAAAGGAACCTTGGAGCTGTATGTAGTAAAGCCACAGAGCTGCTTTCCAGCTGGGCACCTCACAGCAAGTATAGGCGCACAGGTTCATTCCTGCTAGGATGCAAGGCTTTGCACCCCCATTTGTTGAATTGGCATGAGGTTCCTGTCAGCCCATTTCTCCAGACTCTGGAGCTGCTCAGGGTGGCAGCATGATCCAGCCACTCTTCAGTTTTGTGTAATCTGCAGCCTTGCCCCACCACCCAGATCATTGATGAACATCTTGAACAGGACCAGACCAAGTACTGGAGTGTCCTGGAGTACACCAGTTACTGTCTTCCAACCAGACTCCATGCCACTGGTAAGCACACTGGTTGCAGCCATTCAGCCGATTGTCAGTGTACCTCTTTGCCTTCTCATCCAACCCAAACTTTACCAGCTTCTCTATGGGAGAGAGAGAGCATTGAAAGCCTTACTGAAGTCTAAGCAAACAATATTCATTGTTCTCCAGTTGTCTACTAGGAGAGTCATTTCATTGTACAAGGCTATGAGGCTGCTCAAGCATGATTTCCCCTTGCTAAATCCATGCTGACTATTCCTGATCACCTTCTTGTCCTTTGAATCTGGAAATAATTACTAGGATTAGCTGTTCCATCACCCTACAGGGATGGAGATAAGTCTAGGCAGTCTGTAGTTCCCTGCATCCTCCTCCTTGCCCTTCTTGAGGGCAGGAGTCATATTTGTCTTTCTCTAGTTGTTAATTATTTTTCCCAATTCCCATGACTTGTCCAAGATTGTCAAGTGTAGCCTCACAAAGTGGGGTCAGCCAACCACTTCAGCATTCATGAATGCACCTCATCAAGGCTTAGGCATTTATCTATGTCTGGTTTGCTAAAGTTTTCCCATACCTGATCCTCTTCCACCAAGAGTACATCTTCCTTACTCCAAGTTTTCCTCTTGGTCTCTGGGGCTTGGAATTCCTGAAGACTGGTCTCACTAGTAAAGGCTGAAGCAAAGGCAGCATTCAATGCCTCAACCTTTTCTAATGAAGACACCCAGTATATGCCAGCATGCCTTTTTCTGTCAATATTTAATTTTCCTTTAAAAGTAAGCATATTTTCAGGCAAATATCTTTTGTCTTTGAAAGAGACATCTGTTCTTAGAGATTCCACTGAGAAGAGGACACAGCAAGCGGTGTTCCTAATGAAAAACACTTTCTTCTTGTGAAATAAAAGCATTTATTCTGCTGTGCATTCTTTTTAGGTTTGATTTTTTTTTTTCCCCCTCAATTCCTTCCTGCAGGAGTTTGCCAGGTACTTCTAGGCTCTTATCTGTGACATTTTTGGCTCTTCTACTCTCTTTTTTTTCACTCCCAAGTTGAAAGTGGTACTGTTCTTTACAGAGCTAAATGAAAATGAATCAATCGGTTGATGGATACTGGCTTTTACTTCCACTACTAGTAAAATGAGGATTCATGTACAAACAGTCAATTTTTGCCAAAGTAGTATAGCTCTAACAACATGCCATTATTATTCTACTATGGCATTTATTTTCAAGTAAACACATTTATCTATTTTCGCCTGATACGTATTTCTATTTATCTTTTTCTCATAATCCTATTTTCCATGTAAAGCTTTACCTTTTATAACCTTTCTGTACTCTTAAATTCACAAATAACCAGTTCTCTGGTACATTTGGTCTCTGAATCTGTGCCTCTGCTCCTTGTATTCATATTGAAAGGAGAGTTGGTGTCTTACACCTGTGAGGTAGTGTACTATAAACATGATCAATAGCCGTTTGCATCCCATTATTTTTATTCTATCTATGTTCTTATGGAGAAGATGTCAGATTCAGTGTAATGTAATATGTTGTCCAATCAATAACAATAATAATGATAATACAGCTTTTTATCCTGATGGCAGCTTCGTGGAGGAATTTGAAAACCATTTGTTATCTGAATAGTGATAGGAAAGTGTAACATTAATGTCAGCTGTGCTGCACAGTCCCCTCAAGTTTTTAGCACAGTGTGTGTCACCTTCCATTACATTTAAATATGTCACGCAGCAGCACTTTACGTGGTCCTATGTTAAAATCTTGAGGCAGAAGTATATATTTTGACTTACCCTGTGCTGCCAATGGATCACAGGAATAATTTGACTTTCCTTGGAGTTGTGGTCTAATTGCTACTTATTAAAAATAATGAACTATCTTACTAGTTGTACTTTTATGCTGCGGATTTAATTAGCGTTCACCTCCTTCCCCCCCAACTCCTTCGCTAGGCTGGTAGAGCTTAGAGGAGGGAAACTGAAGCAATTTGAAACCTTGTTAGAAATTTATGAAGTGCTAAAATGTTTTATTCCCAGAGGCTGGTTTGCCAGCTGTCACTGGTAAGCCATTCGCTGCCTGCCTCAGAGTGAGTATGCCTGTGATAGCAGGGGGAGGCAGCAGGCCACAGCCAACATGAGCATGTACATCGTTTGGCAGATTATACACTCTGTAATTAGCAGGAAGTAGAGTGAAACTAATTCTTTTTCTCCTCAATTGGGCCAATGATGTTTGAGATGAGGACGGATATAGCACTGGATGGGGAAGGTGTGCAGAGGCCACAGTAGTCGTCTATCTCTCCAGCCACTGCACTGGCACCCTCTGTGACAGTGGTGGTCCCGTTGCTGGCTGTGGTGTGAGGCACAGAAAGGCAAGTGTACCTCTTCCTTGTGCAGTCTGCAGCCCACAAGCAGAAAGCTGTGTATTTGCTCTGCAAATCTTTTTTTTGTACTGTGTATTACTAGCACTGATCAGTGGAAATGATCCCTATTGACCACGCACAAGTTTGGTATATGTAATGCTGTAGGTGACTCCATGAGTGAGGTTGTGTACGACAAGATGCAGGTGTTAGGCAGGAAGGTGCATTTGTTGTGCCTTCATTAAGCCTGCAACGTGAATCTGAAATTGCTGGTTTGGCTGAAAAGTGTATGTCCAGTGGCTTTTTTTTTTTTATCAAGTGAAGCCTATTTCTGGCAAAAGGGTAAAAATTTTATCAATATTTTTAGTTTAATTTCCTTAACTAAAGTGAAAATCAGTCTGGTTTATAGTTCTCGTTTACAAGCAACCCTAACCCTTACCTGCACATATAAGCTGCAGCTTGAAAATCAGATATTTTTTTTCTCCTTCCTTATAAGGCTGACCTTTAAAGTTCATTTCTATCTGTGCATTTCTAAGGGAAGACTTTTACAAGGTCAGTTCAAGACCTTATTATTTAAGTGGAGTCACTTGAAGTACAGTGCACGAAAAGCATACTGTTAGAAGATGAACCACTAGAAAGTGCATTAAGGGGGTTTAGAAACACAAAAATAGCTTCTGCTTTCTGCTTTTAACACCAGGTAAGCTTTAGAGTTTTTAAAAAGCAGTTACTGCTTTTTGTCTTTGTTTCTTTTCTATAGCTAGATAAAAACACTGCTTTATATTTTTAGATTCTGAACCTTGCTTCTGTTATTCACCTCCTGGGTCATTTGTTCTGTCCTTTAATTGGAAAAAGAAATCTGATTTTGTTAGTTTTTTTTTTTGTTGTTGTTGTTTGTTTAGATTTTTATTTTTTATTTCCCCACCCTACCTTGTGCTGGTCCCTCAAGTGTTGTATTGATTATATTCTTAACACATCTAATGACAGTCCTTCAATTCCCTCACTAGGCAGATCATTTCTTTGCCTAATTGCCATTAAAGTTAGTAAAAGCATAATGTGTGTAGCCTTATTATTTTCTTCCCCTCATTTGGTTTCAAAGCATTTCCTCCTCATTATGCCAAAGACGACTGAGGAAGTCATATCCAGTAAGATATAAGACCAGGTAAAAGTGTTTGTGTGCATTCAGGGTAGTCAAAAATAACAAGGCATTTAAATTGTCAGCTACTTGTAAGTTAAATACATGCTCCATGTGCACAATACACATCTTATAAGAATGATCTATTTGTAAGAAAGGCACTTTTAAATTATTTTTTTTTAATCTAGTGTGTTTTTGTTTGGAGGAATACCTAATGCTTTTAAGTAAACATTCTTTTGTGTGAAAAATGTTAGTTTATGTCAACTCTATATTGTAAAATTGGAGAGGAATATGATCTTCTGAGGTTTGGGTCTTGAATTCTGCAGAGGCAAGAATTTGCATTAGACTGATGTTTACTGGGCCTTCAAAATCTAGCAATATAGTGTGCTTAAGACTCTTGACTTACTCATCTTTTCCTACCAGCTGTTCATGTATATGAAGTCAGTCTCTCACCTATGGGGTGCTCTTGCCTCATTTTCAGCTTCTAATGTTTGTGTTACAGCTGGTCCATAGAGGAACCTTCAAGTTCCTCATGGGCAGTGTAGACAAAACCGAAATGTAGCAAGTCCTCCTCCTTCAGGCACCAAAATTCAAGTTTATATTACAGTGTCACTCAGATATCTTTGAATAGCTCAGGGTGCCCAGACTTTGTAACCTCCACCTGTGGCCTGTGTTTTTTGCCTATGTTTGGCTCCACAGTAGTCTGTTCTGCTAGCACAGGTAGGATGTAACTATGATTATAGAGTCACAGGATTGTTGAGTCCAATCTTCAAACTAAGACCACTGTCACCATTAAACCATGTCCCAAAGTGCCATGTCCACACATTTCTTAAACACCTGTAGGGATGGTGACTCCACCATCACCCTGGGCAATCTATTTCAATACCTGACCACCCCTTCAGTAAAGAATCTTCTTCCTAATATGTAGCCTAAAACTCCACTGGCATGATTTCAAGACATTTTCTCTCATTCTATCACATGATACTAGGAAGAAGAGACTGACCCCACCTCAATACAACCTCCTTTTAGGTAGTTGTAGAAAGCAGTGGATCTCCTCTAGCTTCCTCTTTTTTAGGCTAAACAATCCCAGTTCCCTCAGCTGCTCTTCAAAAGACAGTTTTTCTCTAGACCCTTCACCAGCCCTTCTCTGGACATGCTCAAGCACCTCGATGTCTTTCTTGCAGTGAGGAGCCCAAAACTGAACACAGTATTCAAAGTGTGGCCTCAGCAGTGTTGAGTACAGAAGGATAATCGCTTCCCTACTCTTGCTGGGCACACTATTCCTGATACAGGTCAGGATGCTTTTGGTCTTCTTGGCCATCCACACACACTACTGGGTCCTGTTCAGATGGCTGTCAGCCAACACTCCTGGGTCCTCTTCTGATGCCAGCTACTCTGTCTCAAGCCTGTCATATTGAATGGGGTTGTTGTGACCTAAGTTCAGCACCTAGCAGTTGGCCTTCCTAAACCTCACACAATTGACCTTGGCCCATTGATCAGATCTCTGTCCAGATCTCTTTGCAGTGTCCTTCATAACCTCACATTGACCAGGCCCACTCTTCTTCTTGTCCCACGTATGACATGTGATGTCACTCATGGTGGTCTGCTCCATGAATTTCCTTGGCACTGAGGTCAGGATGACAGGCCTGTAGTTTTCTGGACCCTCCTCCCAGCCCTTCTTGTAGAAGGGTGTCACCAAATAGAAGTATCTATGCAATAGGTCTGCCTCTGATGGGAGCCCCACAAGGCTGCAGGAGGAGGTACTGCTAGGTTATAAAACAGTGTTGGTCAGGCAAGTAGTACTGCTGCAAAACAGAGGGCAGACAGACACAGAGTATGGCTCTCTGTCTCCTACGTGGTGGTATGCATTTGCAGTCCCTTTTCTGAGCAAAGAGCAGGAGTTTGGCTGGTAAACACATGGCTTTGGTACCTGAAGTCAGCACATATCTGTGGGAACCCAAGAGAGGAGTAGCTACCAGGGTGTTTAGATGTCCTTTATGTCTATGAGAACCCTGGAGGTTGATAAGCAATGGGACATTTTACTCTCATCCTTTCTCACATGATTTGAGGTATAAGAAAAGCTAACAAAATGCTGTATCTTTGAAGCAGATGGGGAGAAAAAACACCTATTAAAATAAAGATAAAGCAGTGGGCTTCAGTGGGGTAGGCTGTGAGAACATGAATTGTACCATCCATGAACTCCTCAATAAATAGCTGCCAGCTTGGCAGATTGTGGCCGTTTTGGCCCAAGTTGTGGCCATGATCACCTCCTCTCAACCTGGTCTATCAGTTCGTATTTTCAGCTCTTCATGTTGAGACTGGCTGGCCCAGAATCAACATATCACCCAATATGCTCAGGAAAACCCACATATACAGAGCTTGTATCCATACTGCTAGTAGGTTAGTGCAGCTAGAAGGGCAGCAGATGTATAAAGGAGGAATGAAAGGTTTTCTTCTGGGGAGTGGGTCTCTTTGTGGTAGCTCTCAGAGAAAGCAGTAGCATGTAATAGCATGGCTGGCCATGCTCAGTGTGTTGCATGCAACAGCTCTTGCCTATTCTGCTTTGCTTAGGAATCCTGAGCAGTCTACTGGTGTTGCCAGGGCATAAAGGAGACTAATCCTAAACTCAGAGCTAAAGCTTTCTGCTCAGGATCATGCACTAGGGTCCAAGTGAAAAAACTCAAGGTGTGGACAAAGAAGGAATAGTACTGCAAGAAAGGAAGAAATAGCACATATATTGAAAAGAGTGTGGGAAATAAATGGCAAGAAGAAACAAGACTCTGTCAATACTAAATGATACCCCAGCACTGGAGAAATTAATGGCAGAACTCCCACTTGACTTCACTGGGCCCTGAATTCATCTAGCAGTTAAGATTTGTTCACCCCACTTCTAAAGTAAGTCCAGAGACACGATACAAATTGTTGAAAATGAAAGGACACTTCCAAGTGATGGTGGGAAGCAAAAGCATAATTACAGTTTTTTAGTTGAAGAGATGACATGGCCAAGGTGAAAGATGTAGAAAACAGCATAAAGAAAAGAAAGTAGATTGCTTTTGCTTAAGAGACAGAACAATAGGACATAGAATGAGATGAAAAAGAAATGCCTCTTTTTTCAGTATATAGCCTACTCTCCTCACAACCACAAAATATGGTGGAACAAGAGTTTAGCAGATAGGAAACAAGAACTGGTTTTATAAGATGGAGGACTGGTTGAAAAATTTCTGTCAAAATAAAGAATGAGGAGAGGTTATAAATTCTCTCTTTGTTTTCTGGGGGGTTGGAGGGCAAATCTCAAACAAGATCAGCAAAAAGAATTAAACCTAGATATGGATAGAAAAAAAAGAAAAAAGACACAGGTAAAGAAAGCAATGTCTCAGCCTGTCAACTTATTTATTATTAAAAAAAAATAAAAATTAACCAAATTGTGTTTTGCATTTGTTTGATAGTGATCTCTGGTCTTTAAGACAAAAGATGTTGAAAAGTTCCCCCATACTTGGCTTCTACAGGAAATTTCCCTCAAAATGTAAATCTGTCTGGTATGAAGTATTCATCTTCACATATGCCTCTCTGATGAGCTCTTATGTTAATAACAGGGTGCAGCTTCTCTCCTGCAAAGACAGAATCACAGTATTTCCCCACTTTCAGGGTTAATGTTCTGGGAGGCTAAAAGAACACCTAAGCTCATGAAAACTGATACAAAGGTCAATTTATCTCCTTCCTCCCAAACAAGTCCTTCATGTAATTAAATGTGCAGTACTTGATGCTTATTAAAAACAGGTACAGACTTAAACTAAGTGCTCAGTTTCACTATGGAATAATAAAGTAAATGAAAAATGTCCAGAATTTTGCTGAAAAGATTGTTAAACTAATTGTTTATAAGCTATTGTATCTGACAATTTGGCTGGGAATGTTTAATTGAGGGTGTTTTAAACTGGACAAATCTGGATGTGAACTAGAATAGGGTATAGGATGGGATGGTTTGATTAGAAGGTATTTAATTTGTTTTTTTTATTTTAAAGCTGAGAATCTTAGAATAACCAAAGAGGAAGAGAAATTCTCTACCAGTAGTCAGAAATATCCCAAGTTGCTGTGGCTAATGCAGACAAATTACGAAGGGAACAAGGCTGGTGAGAGGCCTCGAGCACAAGCCCTATGAGGAAAGGCTGAGGGAGCTGGGATTGTTTAGCCTGGTGAAGAGGAGGCTCAGGGGAGACCTTCTTGCTGTCTACAACTACCTGAAGGGTGGTTGTGGCCAGCAGGAGGTTGCTTTCTTCTCTCAGGCAACCAGCACCAGAACAAGAGGACACAGTCTCAAGCTGTGCCAGGGGAAGTTTAGGCTGGAGGTGAGGAGAAAGTTCTTCACTGAGAGAGTCATTCCCCACTGGAATGGGCTGCCCAGGGAGGTGGTGGAGTCACCGTCCCTGGAGGTGTTCAAGGCAGGTTTGGACGTGGCACTTGGTGCCATGGTCTAGTCTTGAGGTCTGTGGTAATGGGTTGGACTTGATGATCTTTGAGGTCTCTTCCAACCTTGGTGATACTGTGATAAACTTTGAGTTCTCCTGTGGTTTAACTACAGAGAAAAAGGGTTAAGGGAGTGATGACTATGCTCTGTGTAAGGGAATGATGATTATGCTCTGTCTGTGGCTTCTTGCATTGTCTTTTGTAGCCCACCTGCAGTGTCACATAGCTAGTAGTCTGATCTAGCAAAATAATCTTTGTTTTACCAAGCATTGTACAATTTGGCCATGAATTCACCTGTTTTCATGTAACAGGTGCTTGGAGTACACACCTACAGGGGATAATGGCAAAGTGAAATATTCCAGACTTACTTTGTTCTGTGTTTGCTTATTTTGTTGGTTTTATGTTGTTACTTTTATGTGTGTGTGTTTTCTTTTTAACCTATTTCCTTAACAACTCTGTCACTAACAGAGAATATTATAATTTCATCTTTTCTTAATTTACTGATCAGCTCATCTTATCTGTATTTTCAGCTCATACAACAAAATACCTTAAGGTGATGGTAACCAATAATGCCAGATACCTTCACACTACCATTCCCAGAATGATGGAATAGAGATGTTGTCTGACTCAAGAAGCATGGCTTATGGTGGGGGAAAAAGGTCTTCAAATTCTCCCCAGCAACCCCCTCTCCCCATTCTGAGATATGTATATGAGGGGAAATTCTTGGAAAACATAAATGGGAGAAAGGAGAGATGAAATAGGCTTTTTTTTTGTTTGTTTGGGTGTTTTTTAATCCCTGGACTGAACTTCAAAATTGAAGTGACTGACTCAAGTGCTCTGTTTTAGGATGTGCAGACAGGTCCTAGGCATATCTGTGGTGCTGGCCTGTGCCCTGAACTCAACTTATGCTGCTGTACAGTCTGATATTTCTAAAGTTTACACAAAGTGTTTGCTGATTAGAATCACAGAATGGTAAGGTTGGAAGGGACCTCAAAGACCATCTAATTCCAGCCCCTTGCCATAAGCAGGGACACCTCCCACTAGCACAGGTCACTCAAGGCCTCGTCCAGCCTGGGCCTTGAACACCTCCAGGGAGGGAGCAGCCACAACCTCCCTGGAGGTTGTTGCCCCTTGTAATTTGTCCCCTTCACATAAAGTCTTGGGTGAAGTGCCAGCTTGGAGGTAAGCATTTTTCATCATTGTGTTTCCCTGGCCTTCTCTTTTATTTGATTTATTCTTCTTGTGCTACTTTCTCAATCGTACATTGAAATATCAGTAACACTACTTTCAGGACTTGATCCCCTGGGAAGTGCCAGGCATAGAAACTCTATCAAGAAACCAATTCAAGTGAATGAGCTTACTGATGGCTGCAAACCTACTGCCTGATAAGGCTGTGATGATGGGCAAAATGGATTCTTCTTGTAGTTACCTTTTGCACTGGCCATAAAATAAAAGCGTTTAGAAATATACAGGAAATTTAAAGGCAGTTTGGATTTTTCCATGATTTCTTCTACTTTGCCATTTTTTGCTGTTTATCAAGTGTGTAGGAACAACAAAAAAAAGTCTTACTCTTCCTTAATCTGCCTCCCCTTTACTCCTTTAATCAGGGTTTGTCTATTTTTTGGTCACATCTATGTATGGTTGCCCATGTATATTAGGTGTGAATTTGTTTGCATGATGGGATAGAGACTCCTATTGTGTCTTTCCAGACTTAGCTTTATGGCTTACAGATATGGCAGGTTTGAAAGATTAAATATTAGAATCTTTGCCACAACATGGCCTCCTCACATCTTATGTCTGCTACAACCAGCTTGGATGCTGTTTGTGTCAGACTGACCTGCTGAAGGTACAAGGGAAAGTTGATGTTTTGGTAACCAGCTAGGATAAACATATGGGTTAAAAAAAAGAAAGAAAAAGGAAGTAATACATCAGACACTTCAACTCCTGTTCATGTTCCCATTCCAACACAAAATATCATTAAATTGTGATAGTGATTATACATAATGACTACTTGATACTTTGATTTTGCTCGAAAGATCTCTTTTATCTCATCATTATTTACACTTTAAATTCTGCTTCAGAATCTACATTACTGTCAATTTCCATGATGCAGATAGTTAATTAACACTGATTAAGAGCAGCAGTGTGTGAGGAAGAAGCTATTTTGCCACATATAGTCATTTTATTAAGCCTTAAATATTATGATTTAATGTGACTGATGAATGAAAAATGTGTATTTGCTGCTTGTTAGCATTAGCTTGGTTGCACCAATTTGAATGCCATCTGTGCAGCTGATAGATGGGAGGTACATGCCTTAGTTGAGAGCTCCCATGGAAGCTGCTTCCTCACTAGTCTGGCATAGGAGTTAAACAACTGCAGCTATGACATTATAAGAAGTAGCAGCAACACAACAAACAACAGAGAAAGGTGTGCTTGAAACAGACTTTTGAATAAAAGGCTGAACAGTAAGAACCTCTCTACTTAGCCTTTTCCTGTAAGCCTTTATATCATCTGATTAGCCTCAAAAACTGAACTGAAAAAAACCACCTAGTGTTAAAAGGAAGGATCAAGACTTATTGCAGGAAAGGGAAATCTGAAGGTAAGTTCAGTGTGACACAAACCAAAACAGGACAAGGAAACTAATTGTTTGAAACTTTAAGATAGAGGGAGTTGTTGAGTGTGGAAGAACATATGACTGGTGGGAACTTGTTTTTTTGATGGGATGAATTCTTGAAGAACATCCATGTTCAGTCTTTCAGTCTGGGGCAAGTGGTGATGAAATGAAGATGAAAAATAGTGAACCTAGGAAAAATTCACAAATAGCCAAAGTACTTGAAAATGGGCATCTGGGACAAAGCAACTCAATCCCTAAGGAACTGATTCTAGAAAATTGTTTTAAAATGTTTTTTTCAAAGCTTTTAAAAGGATCAGACATTAGATATATTCTTTGCAGTACAGACCACCTGAATATAGTTAAGCAAGAGAGTGCACAGAGACATCAAGAGCATTCTTCACAATGTGCATTATATCCTAATGTGCAAGAAAAATGTTATTAAACCCTTGCCAAGTGAAATGCCTCTTTACTGCCTTCAATGAAGAGAACCAAACCAGATTTTTGGAGAAACAGGTCTCTTCTCAAGAGATAGTGATAGAACAAGAGGGAATGGCCTCAAGCTGAGACTGGGTAGATTTAGATTGGACATTAGGGGAAAAAAATTGCTGAAAAAGTGGTCAGGCATTGGAATGGGTTGCCCAGGGAGGTGGTCAAGTCACCAACCCTGGATGTGTTTAAAATTCATTTGGATGTGGTGCTTGGGGGTATGGTTTAGGGTGAACCTTGTAGAGAAGGGATCTTGGTCGGACTTGGTGATCCTGAGGGTCTTTTCCAGCCTGAGTGTTTCTGTGCTTCTGTGATTGTGTAAAAGTGGTAAAGGAACAAACGAAGTATTGGAGACTTTTGAAGCTCACCTGGACATGTTTGAGTGCAACCTGCTCTAGGCAAACCTGCTTTATCAGGGGAGTTGGACTCAACAATCCTCAGAAATCCCTTCCAACTCCTACTGCTCTCTGTTACTACTGTGATTTAGGGAGGCAAACTTGTTGCAGAAAAGCCATGTGAATTCTTTCTACTAACCTGCTTGTTAACTTTCTTTGTTGTGATGTTCCCACTCTTAGAGTCATTCTACCATTGGGGTCATCATGCTCTGTTTGGTCTGTAGCTCCAGATGTGGTGTACAGAAGATCCAAAACTAAGCATGTGGAGCCTACTGCACACAAGTTGCATGATCTGTCTGTGCTGGGAGTTCTCAAGATCTAAACTGCTTTCTCAAGAGCAGTTTTTAAGTCTGTTGCCAGGATAAGAGTGCTAGTTTTTGCTGCATACTTCAACTAGAAAACCCAATCACTCTGTTCACTTTGCATCTCGGGGGAAAGCGAGACAACCCCACTGCTATCATTCTCTTTCATAGAGTCATAGAATGGTAAGGCTGGAAGGGACCTCAAAGATCATCTAGTTCCAACCCCTGCCATAGGCAGGGACACCTCCCACTATGTGATGGTTTGAGAGTTCCCTGCCCCCCTACACTTTATAAAATCACCCAGATTAGACTCAGCCAGCTGGAAGTTAAGGACTGAAGCTCTATTTACAGCTCAGCACAATATACAAGCAGATATATATACAATATACAGGAATATTTACAGAAATATACAGGTTAAAGGTAATACAGAAACACAACACCCCTCCCAGAAATCAGAGACCCCAGGAGGGGCTCCCAACCGCCCTTCCACCTTCTTCCCACTCCTATACCTTACCCCAAGGTTTGTCTTACTTGCAAAGTGAGTTTGGAGGATCGGTCAGGGGGGTTAGAAGGAAAGTGGTTAGTGAGGTTACTCAGCAGAGAGGAGAGGGCAAGAAGCTGCTAGACAGCCTGAGGGTGTCTGAGCCCAAGTGTCTTACCTTTGTTTTGTATTCTTAAACATCTCAGCAAGCCTATGAGTGAAGTAGACATCACCATTGTTTCCTTTTCACAGCCTATAATATAATTTTCTCCATTAAAATATTCCAACTAGCCTTAAACCAGCACACACCTAGTACAGGTCACTCAAGGACTCATCCAGCCTGGTCCTGAACACCTCCAGGGAGGCTGTGGAGCACAGAATCACCCAATGCGATTGGAGATCACTCCCTGCCAGTGTCTCACCAAGGCAGCTCTGAGAAATGATTCCAACTACATTGCAAGAGAAAGAAATTCTAGAAGAAATTAATCCATTGAATGGCAATGAATCACAAGCTATGTATGAGATTACTTGAAGAGTTATAAAGAAAAAAAATAGATGTATATTTACTTGGAGAAAGAGTGATTTCTGTAACCTTTTGCTTGTATTGACTTACAGTTGGTATTTTTCTTTGGGTACTTAACATCAGAGGGTTTTGTTTTAAAGAACTAAGGTAGAAAATCACAAGGTGGCAGGTCTTAAAAACAGGATTTTTAGAACACACAGGTAAACACAATGTAAACACAATGTACTAGGGAAAGAAGTCTGGTACAGCCTCAGTGAAGGAAAGACATACTTTGCAAATTATTACAATTATAAAGGTTTTAATGTTTTTAATTTGGTTTTTTTTTGGGGGGGGAGGGGATGTGGAATTGAAGAAGGTGGGTAAAGTGAATGCAGTCAGAATAATGTAGCTTTGAATTCATCAAAGTCTCATATTAAGTGGTATAAAAGGTACCATGGGGTAAGAGAGGTTTTTCATGTAGATTAATGATTGTCTAGAAAAGAAATAGAAAACATGATTGGTTTTCATGCTGGAGGGAAAGCACTCTCGGGGATCTGTGTTACTTTGTGGGTTGTTCAACATATTCATAGATGAACCAAAGAAGGTTATAATCATTAAAGTCTTCTGATGGAACAACTAGCTTACACCAAAGTACAGATGGAAAGAATTAGAAACATCTTGCAATATGAGGAATAAATTGGCATGAGCAGAGGAAAATGAGTGCAGCACACTGCAAAAAGAAGGTAATTCTAGTTGGCTGCATAATACTGGACTTTAAATTAGCTCTCAAAGCTAGAAAATAAATGTGACAAACTTCCCTAAACACCCTTTATCAGCTGCTCTTGGGCCATGGATGATGAGTATATGGACATTAGTTATCCTGTTCTACTGTTATTCAAAAAATTGTATTGATTTTTAAAAAACTGTTTTATTTTATTAAGAAATTAAACACCTAAGAAAGTGGTAATAAAGATTCTGTGCAGCTACTCTTAAGGCATGGTCTTTGAAGTACTGTGCTAGGGAAGCTGGAAGGGAAGAGATTTGCTTAGACTGAACTTCGGCAATGTAGTGAGAGGGCCAGATTTCCATTAATTTAGTACTGTAAGTTTTAAACAATATTTCAGCTGGGTCAGTCTCTCACTTTAACTCATTTATGTCACTTACAATACCTTTGGATGCACTTATTGAAAAGCTTCTGTGGACCAGCTATTTTAGTGTATGTAATTACGTTACATAGGAAAGCTGAGTCTGCTAGTACATAATGGACTAGTAGATACTTGCAAGTTCAGCTCTGGTGTATATTACTTTATCAAATTATGTTAAAAAACCTAAGAAGATGCAAGGGCTTGACTATTTTTTGATCCTTGCATTTGACTGAGCAAGTGATCATAGAATCATAGAATGGAGGGTTGGAAGGGACCTCAAGGATCATCTAGTTCCAAACCTCTGCCATAGGCAGGGACACCTCCCACTAGCACAGATCACTCAAGGCCTCGTCCAACCTGGCCTCATCCAACCTGGCCTCAAACACCTCCAGCTGTGCTGTTATTTATATTTTTAAATAGCTGGAAAACATAGGAAAGGCCCAAGCATAAATTGTCACTCGTATTTAAATGTTCAAATTTCACTGAAGTTTAAAGAGACCTGGATTTTGTTGGTTTTGGGCTCTGAGGCTTATGACTTGCTTGATGGAGATACAGGAAGCCTGGTGGAGACACTAAGTTTCCAAGTAAACAGAAGTCTTAAAGGCAAGCAAGTCTTGAATTTCATCAAGAGTTTCCAAGACATAAATGTGGGTTATATCATAGAATCATAGAATGGTAAGGTTGGAAGGAGACCTCAAGGATCATCTAGTTCCAACCCCCTGCCATAGGCAGGGACACCTCCCACTAGCACAGCTCACTCAAGGCCTCGTCCAACCTGGCCTTCAACACCTGTAGGGAGGGAGCAGCCACAGCCTCCCTGGGCAACCTGTTCCAGTGCCTCACCACCCTCACTGGAAAGATCTTCCTCCTAACATCCAGTCTAAATCTCCCCTCTGCCAGTTTAAACCCATTGCCCCTTGTCCTGTCATTGCAAGATCTTATAAATGCTCACTTATTAGCTGTCTTCATAGTATTTCCATATACATTTCTATTACTTAACTGATTAATGTAGTAAGCTTGCTGTTTCCAAATTTTGAATGTTATCTTGGGATCATTCAGAATGTCAAAATGCCCTCAGAGAACTTATCTATATCTTGGTAGTATCACTTCTCAATTTTAGATGCTATATAAAAATTGAGAGATATTATCATTTTAATTTATTTAAGGCATATTTAATTTCTTCTCCTTAAAACCTTTTGTCCTCCAGCTAAACCCAGCTTCCTGCGATTTCTGTCTGTCATCAAGCAGAGGAAATGTGATGGATTTTGTGTGGTTTGAGATACTAGATATGTTTTGTGCATGCTAGATCACATGAATTATATGCTAAACCAATGACAAAGACAGTACTACACTGACTACTGGTCAGGTACTGAGCATTCCATAACTTACCTTTTGTTTTGGCTTTGTTAAGAAACAAAATTAAATCCTGAAAATTAGTCTAGACACCTCCCCCTTCCCCTGGTACTGGTGGTGTTAAGGTTGCAGCAACTTCTCATAGATGNGTGACCTGTGCTAGTGGGAGGACCTGTGCCTATGGCAGGGGGTTGGAACTAGATGATCCTTGAGGTCCCTTTCAACCTTACCATTGTATGATTCTATGAATCCTCTATAGCAGTAGTCATTAATGCAAGTGTATTTTGCTCTCTTTTCATTTAGTGTGGTATAAACAAAGCTTGGTCCATCATGGTGATCTCAGAAGCAATAACCAAATGCAAATGATGCTTCTTTTACTCATTATGCCTCATTGTTTTGTAGTATTTGAGCAACCTAGTGCTTGCATTAGTACTGATTTTATTTTGATGCTTACTAGAGCCAAATCACTTCAGGAACATTTCAGCAATTTCATTATTGAAGTAGTATTATGTACAACTTAGTTAGATTTGCTAAATTGATATGAGTTGCTTAGACCTCCCAGTACTGGCTGTTTGTGCTGACCAGGAGTAATCATCATATAGGGTTTTTGTTGTTGTTCACCCTCCTCCCTTTTTCTCCCTTCCACTCCAATCCCTCCCCCTTTCTTTTTTTTGTTTGAACTCTGTGTTACTTGAGACCCACCCCTCAAGCAAGTGAGGCAGCTGTGCCTTCTTCAATCCATCTTCCTCTGCTGGTGCTATGTGTGGTGCATGGGGAAGGGCTCCTCCTGTTCTGCAGTTGGGCGGTTGCTGTGATTCAGCCCAAGACAGCATCGTCTAATATGACAGGCAAACTGTCAGAAAGAATACAGTCAAATTGAGAACTTGTCCCTGTGGGTGGAAAAAAAGTCTAGCACAGCTGGGAAGTCACATTAGTGCAGCAAAATGCTTAAGATGTGCTGCATGTTCTACAGTGGTTTAAAAACATACAGCAGACCTTCAAATCAAACCACAGAGTGGCTGTGCTCTTGAAGGGGTTCATAATCCAGAGAAAAGGTTTGCTTCATAGAGATGTTTCTAGAGCCCATGTTTTTTCTCCCTTCAGAGTCACTCAAAAGAGTATGTATTGTCTTTCCTGTGACTCGGGATTTTTTTTCCATTACTGCATTTTCAGGTGCCCTGACTGTTCTGCTCTGCAGACTTGGGGAATAAAGTCTCCTTTTTGGTTAAAAGATTTACAATTAAGCTTGAGGTAAAGGGGAAAAAAAATCATGGAGGAGAGGTGGGCATCAATAAAGTCATGCTTCTTGAAAGGATTATGTAATACAGCAGAGTCCAGTACTACTGGTCTCTTTAGTAGTGTCTGGAAGAACTCTGCTTCTCAGGCAGTGCTGTGGAGATTGCCTTGCTTATTCTCATTCTCTGCTTAGTCCCATGGCCCTGGCAGGCAGGTTTTGCATTTCCCTTTTAGCAGGGACCAATGAGTGAACAAAATGGTGTCTGTGCTGGAAATAGTGTAGCACCAAACCTTTGACCTAATTCTTTCTACATTTTCTGTTAATGCTGAGATGTTTAGCAATATTTCTGTGTGAGTTCTTACAGAAAAGCCTTGTGCTCTGTATGCTGATGCCTGTCAGCATGTGTTTCAGATTCTCACCTACCCAGTGAGCTCACTGATGGTGTCTGAGTAGAAGCTGTGCAGGCTCAGCCAAGCCTCTGGCCTCCATTCTTGTCTGTCTTTAGCAGCAGTATTGTTTTTCTCAATGCTGAGCCCATCTGAGAAGAGGTTGCTTCCCCCCCACCCACCAAACGGCTGACCATGAAAGGAGGGTGGAATACACTTGAGCAACATTCAGATCTTTATGTCCATTTTCTTATTCCTTTCTCTCCTGTCATGGTTTTGAGATGGAGGTATCTGTGGCACACATTCAACCCTGCTCTGAGTTTACGGAAACTATTAATAAAGTTGATTTTCAGCAATAATAACAAAGATTGCTTCCAGTTTGTAGGTATAGGAGTCCTCTGGGCTTGGAATCATTACTTGTGAGAGCTCCTGAAGGTTTCTTGAGGGCATGAGAGGAATGAGCTGAGTTATCTTTTGTGGAGCACTTCAGAGAATACTAAGTAATAAATGTGATCTGCAATAATGGTGCTGAGAGATTGGGGGTTACAAATCTTTTGACTTTTTGCCATTTTTTGTTTTGTTAGGGTTTTGTTTTAGTTTGGTTTTGCCCCTCAATTTCCTGTAGTTTAGTAGTTGAAAGGCTTGCTGGGTCTGATGGGAGACTGTGGCAGCAGGGTTCGTTCACCACAAGTGCAGGTTTCTCACATGAAAAATCAGAGGATAAGAGCCCATCACAAAAGGGCACCTTGGATGTTTTCTGCACCCAGATACAAGCTCTAGCAGTCTGTCTTGCATGAATATTAGAATATTTATCTGGAATGTATGGAAGATGACAGAGAAGTGACCAGTCTGTGGAACTCATAAGGTAGCTGACTGCTCCTGCCACTTACTTTCACTGAAAATTTTGATCTGCTTTACTTTTGTCTTTGTATGGAAGAGATCTTTTTTTGAAATGTTTGCTCTTTCCCTCACAGGTCCAATGAGAAGTGTGCTAGCCTTTGGTGTTGTTTAGTTGTAAAACTCTGTTGTGGTGTAGGTAGTCAGCAGGACATTAAGAAGGCATTAGGTCAGCTCTAGCATTTACAGAAAAGCCCCAGACTGAAAGCTCAGGCAATGTATTCTTGTAAGTAACGACTCTGTTTATGGAAAAAGTGTTAACTTTGTAAATGAGTCAGAAGAAAAGCTATGCAAATATTAATTAATTCAATTTTTCAGAACTCTGATATAGCTAATTACTTGTATTTATCTTGCTTATATAATATTTTTATGGGGGGAAAAAAAAAGTAATCCAAGTTGCCGCTCTCGTTTTTACCTGTTTGGTTTTGGTGTTCCAGTAATGTGTTCTTTGTGATAGAAATGAGTGGGGTTAGGGTCATGTATCAGCTCTTGCTTCAGGAAGTTAAGATACATGACTTCTGCTCCTAAGTTAGCAATTATATATTTGTCTTGCTTTTCAGCTTCTCCCTATTCACTTCACTAAGGGAAAAGAACCTTAGCTACATGTCTTACTCGGGTATTTTGTAGCCCAAATTGGAATGCCTACCCAAAATGAATACCTACCCTTTCATTCAATTCATTATTTAACACAATTAAAAGCAAGCATTTCAATTATAAACAGATTTTTCCTCTCTAGCTGATTAAAGACTCCCATCACCTGCATCTATTGCATTTGCCACTCAGCATTTGTCTGTGCACTCAGGTCTCCACAGTGCCCTCCACCAAAACCTATACTTCTCCCCATTCCAGAGATGCAACTCATTAATGATTTCTGCTTCTTTTTATGGTTTCACCTGATGACCTTTTCTTTTAATTGTGGAAGCCTGCTTTGATTTAATGGAAGTTCCTGTCCTGTGAGACTGATAATGTAACACTACATGCCTTTTTTGCTGTAGTGATTTTTTTTTTGGTAGGCAAAAAACAATGGCATACTTAATTATCCTCATTAGTGATTCTGATTTTGAAACTGATTCAGATGAATACCCCTTTGAAATAAAAGGTTGAACACTTGCACATTGAATCAGAGTAGCAATTTGGAAAAGCTGCTTTTCTTTTTTTTTTTTTTTGTTCCCTTTGGTAGAGACATTGTAATTTCATACTATTTAGCCCTAAAATGCTGGCTACCATTACAGAACACACTACATGAGAAACACATTGAGAGATTATAAATTACGAAAAGAATTTTGGCTTTCTGAGTGATGCCAATTACAAAATCATATACATTAGAGCAGTGTGAAAACTAACTAGCTCATCTGGATATGCTGTAGACCAAATTCTGCTTTTAATTTTTTTCCCCCCATTGCTTTGTGCTGTAGTAGCAATTGTATCTATTTACAAGGCTGCTTTGACATTGAAAAGTCACATCCAAGAAATGCTTTTTTACTTCAAATTCTTATTTTAACATATGTTGAACCAAGTCTCTAGGACAATCACTCAAAGTAGGCACCTGCTAGAGTGAAGCTGGAGAGTAGATTCCCTGCACAGGACTTTTCATAATATTACATTTTGCAAATGAACACCCTCTTGATTCCCTTAGGAATTACACAAGAGAGAAAAAAATAACTGCTAACAGACCTGTCCTGGGCTTCCTTCAAGCTCTCCGCTGAACCTATATTGCCAACCCATTCCTGTTCATTTATGTTTTGCCCATGGGAGAAGGATGAGATTCAGGGGCAGAGGGAAAGCTGCTGCCTGCACCTGCCTCTCATCTCTGTATTCCCAGATGCCATCTTTCCCATCACTTCTTTCCAGAAGCAGCCTCTGCTGCCACACCTGGCTGTCAAGTCTGGTAAAAATGCTTGACAGGGAGCAATTTGGATTCACTTTGTCATCTGGCTTTATCAGAGTCTCCAGTTGTGTCACTACAAAGAATAAGCAAGAAGAAAGAGAAAGCAAGGCTAGATTCAGAGATTTTGGGGGTTGAAAGTGCCATCCTGAGGTGCACTTGGTCTCTGCCCTTTTCCTGCACTGGCTGAGGTCCCTGCAGGTGTCAAGGCTCATTTTGAGCCCAGCAGTTCAGCCCAACAAGGACAACTAGCAGCTCACCCATTCAAGGCTTGTGTTTGGACCGGTTAGTCTTTTCTAATTGAAAAACTGTTGAAAAGGATTCATAGAATCACAGAATGGTCTGGGTTGGAACAGACCTCCCAAGGTCATTTAGTCCAACCCCCTCTGCGGTCAGCAGGGACATTGTCAACTAGTTCAGGCTGCCCAGAGCCCTGACCTTGAATATCTCCAGGGAAGGGGCCACAACCACCTCCCTGGGCAACCTATTCTAGCGTTCCACTACCCTCATGGTACAGAACTTGTTCCTAACATCCAGTCTAAAGCTACTCTTTTCTAGTTTGAAGCCATCACTCCTGGTTCTATCACTGCAGGCCTTTGTAAAGTCTTTCTCCATTCTTCTTGTAGGCCCCTTTCAGGTACCAGAAGGTTGTTATTAGGTCTCTCCATAGGCTTCTCTTCTCCAGGCTGAACCATCCCAGCTCCCTCAGCCAGTCTATGTAGCAGAGGTGTTCCAATCTGGTGATCATTTCATGGCCCTCCTGTGGACTTGCTCCATCAGGTCCATGTCCTTTGTGTATTGAGGGCTCCAGACCTGGACACAATACTCCAGGTCTCACCAGAGCAAAGTGGCAGAATCCCCTCTCTGGATCTGCTGACAATGCTTCTTTTAATGCAGCTCAGGATGTGATTTGCCTTCTGGGCTGCCAGTGCACACTGATTGCTCATGTCCAGCTTCTCATCCATCGGCATCCTAAGTTCTTTTCCATAGGCTGCTTTCTATCACCTCCTTCCCCAGGCTGTACTGATAGTGAGGATTGTTCTGTCCAAAGTTCTTCACTTTTAATGGTTCACTGTTTAGGAGACCTCTGTAAGAAGTGTGTGTGTGTGTGTGTGTTTTTGTGTGTGTGTGTGTGTTTTTGTGTGTGTGTGTGTGTATATATATATATATATATATATTTGTCAGAGAAATGGATGCTTCAGCATTTGCTGATGGAAGATACATTTATCTGGGGGAAACAAAAAAAGGTTTATTTACTCATAAATAAGGAGGAAAATCTACATTCTCGCCAGTGTAGAGTTGTCTTAATTTTTGCTGGAGATGACATCTCCAGAAAAAAAAATTAGTTTTGGCTTTTTTTTTTTTCTTTTAAATTTTCTGCTTTTCTCAGCAGTTCACAAGAAAATAACATTGATGAAAGAGATCAAACTGATTGACAGCAAAATATTTTTTCCCCTTTATTCTATTATTGACTTCAAACTGCTGCGGATGCTGGTGTTTAATTGGTGCTTTTGTATTTATTTTTACTGGAATAGAAGATTAATATCCTCAGCTCTTTGATAATTATATTTGTAACCTCAAATCAGTTTATGCAACTGATTTAAATGTTATTTTCCATTTTAAAGATATTTTGTGCCTATTTTAGCATTTATCTTTTTCTCTTTTTTCTCTCTTTTTCCNTGAACCATCCCAGCTCCCTCAGCCAGTCTATGTAGCAGAGGTGTTCCAATCTGGTGATCATTTCATGGCCCTCCTGTGGACTTGCTCCATCAGGTCCATGTCCTTTGTGTATTGAGGGCTCCAGACCTGGACACAATACTCCAGGTCTCACCAGAGCAAAGTGGCAGAATCCCCTCTCTGGATCTGCTGACAATGCTTCTTTTAATGCAGCTCAGGATGTGATTTGCCTTCTGGGCTGCCAGTGCACACTGATTGCTCATGTCCAGCTTCTCATCCATCGGCATCCTAAGTTCTTTTCCATAGGCTGCTTTCTATCACCTCCTTCCCCAGGCTGTACTGATAGTGAGGATTGTTCTGTCCAAAGTTCTTCACTTTTAATGGTTCACTGTTTAGGAGACCTCTGTAAGAAGTGTGTGTGTGTGTGT
>WBNM01024401.1:0-15380 GCA_013399055.1 Ramphastos sulfuratus | reverse complement strand
ACTATTCTATGATTCTATCTCTTTTCTCAGAGAGGAAAATTTATAGCTCACATTAGTCCAGGGTTGTGATCCCCTGACTCCTTTCAGTTGCCCCTATTTCCTATATCCCAGACCCTCACATGTGCTCTGTTCAGGTCTCAGCCTGCTCATGCTGGGTCAGCCTCTCCTCACCTGAGTGCAGGCTCTGCAGCTTGCCCAGGGTGCTGATGCCCAAAATAAGGACTAAAGGGGTTGGTCACTCTATTGGGTCAATGTTCTCCACACCAATCTGCTCTAAATTTCTGTCCTACTGTATTTTCCTCTTTGAAAGGCTGATTAGTAAGTGTGAAAAATCCTATTCATAATTCAGTGCCTTTAAACAGATGCTGGTCTGGGCCACTCAATTCAAGAGAGGTGTTGAGGTACTGGAAGGTGTCCAGAGAAGGGCAGCAAGGCTGGGGAGGGGCCTGGAGCACAGCCCTGTGAGGAGAGGCTGACGGAGCTGGGGGTGTGCAGCCTGCAGAAGAGGAGGCTCAGGGCAGACCTCATTGCTCTCTGCAGCTACCTGAAAGGAGGTTGTAGCCAGGTGGGGTTTGGGCTCTTCTGCCAAGCCAGTGACAGTATGAGGGGACACAGCCTCGAGTTGTGCCAGGCTGGATGTTAGGAGGAAGTTGTTGCCAGAGAGAGTGATTGGCATTGGAATGGGCTGCCCAGGGAGGTGGTGGAGTCGCCATCCCTGGAGGTGTTGAAGCAAAGCCTGGATGGGGCACTTAGTGCCATGGTCTGGTTGCTTGGCTAGAGCTGGGTGCTAGGTTGGGCTGGATGAGCTTGGAGCTCTCTTCCAACCTGCTTGATTCTATGATTCTCTGATTGTATACTGAGACTGCTCTCAAGGGAGAGGGCACTTGAACACTGAAAAAGATAAGTGGCTTTTTTCCCCCTTTGGTATTTTCTTTGCTTAACATTCTGCAACTGGTATGATCACAGTTTTATTGGTTAAGTGTGGAAATCTCTATGTAATGCATTCATGTGCCTTGAACAAGATGTTCCTTGCATTAGTGCATGTAGTTCATGGCCTTTCAGAATGCAATGGAGAAGACAACCTGTGAGGAGGCCTTAATGCCTTTCTGTATTGAGGCAGTGCCTTGTGCACTTGCTGATAGAGTCATAGAATGGTTTGGGTTGGAAGGGACCTCTAAAGGTCATCTAGTTCAAGCCCCCTGCAGTCTGCAGGGACAACATCCACTAAAGCAGGTTACTCAGAGCCTCGTTAAACCTCACCTTGAATATCTCCAGGGATGGAGCCTCAGCTGCTTCCCTGGGCAACCTGTTGCAGTGTTCCACCACCCTCATGCTAAGGAACTTGTTCCTAACATCCAGTCTAAATCTCCTCTAATTTGAAACCATTGCCCCTCATCCTATCACTGCAGGCCCTTGGAAACAGTCCCTCTGCAGCCTTCTTGTAGGCTCCCTTCAGGTACCGAGGAGGGAGGCTGCTATTAGGTCTCCCTGGAGCCTTCTTTTCTTGAGGCTGAACAACCCTAGCCNTGTGGCCCTCTCTGGACTTGCTCCATCAAATTCATGTCTTTCCTATGTTGAGGGCTCTAGAACAGTGAAGTGATGTTTGATACATTTTCCCTCATGAAATTTCTTACTTTCTGGTATATATTTGTTTATACTTTTTGATAAAGAATCAGGATTAAATTTATTATATGAAGGGGGCAATTCATAGTTGTGTAAAACTCCCTGTACAGAGATTCTTTTTTTTTAATATTTTTCTTTTTTCATCTGAGCAATGTAAAGAAGTAATTATTTTGTAACAGGAAAACAGATTGGTGTATGAAACTGGAAAGATTTGCTGAGAGGCCTGTTTCTGTCCTTAGAATAATAATATGGCAGTGTAGATTGTGTAGCATAAGAATTTCAGAGTGTGAAACAGAATAATATTGTGAGAAATAGAATCATAGAATCATAGAATGGTAAGGTTGGAAGGGACCTCAAGGATCATCTAGTTCCAATCCCCTGTTATAGGCTTGGAGACCTCCCACTAGTACAGGTACTTTGTGTTTGTACTGGGTGTGATTAGCTGCATCTTTTCTGATCTAGAAATTAAATTAGAATGAATAAACTTAAATGGAGCTGTCAGAACTGCATGGTTAAGTAGAAAAACTCATCTCAGGTTTACTGAATCTTAATTTGGTTGAGGTCACCCCTTCCTTCTGTCAGAGGATTTGATTTCCTCAACCTGAAAGAACTGGCTGGGGTTCAGATGTTGGATCCAAAGTAAAAATCTTGTGCACTAAAATCCTCACAGGCTAAAAACCCATCAACCCAGACAGGAATAGGACAAATTTACTTTCTTGGACTGCACAAGCTAGTAAATATCTCCTCTTTTAGCCAGAAAGCTTCCTGGATTCCTGGTATGAGGAGATAAATGCTTAGCTCTTGACTAGACTGTATCTGAGTTGGATTTAAGGAGGGAATCATTTATACCTCAGCTGGGTCCCTCAGGAAGCCCCAGCCCAGGAATTTAAATGACTGCTTTAGGTTGGATGCCTGTGCATTTTTCCATGCTCTCCAAACAGCACTTGAAACACAGCTTCTGTGACACACCAAGGTGAGGCTCCTACCAAGGCTGATGCTGTGCCAGATCAGCATTTCTTCTCACTAAATATAGCTCTTGAAGTGATTTTAGCCAGGAAGGGAATCCCTCACTCTCCATGCTGTTTATGGCAGTAGTTTCACCAGATGTGAAAGGAGGACAGACATTGTTACCAGAGCCAGGAGGAACATTCATGCTTGAGTGTTGATCATGTGGATTTGAATTGTCTTGATGGGGGAGGAGGCAATATGGAGCAGAGCCATTTTTGCTTTTCTGCAGTTATTGGGCAGTATCCCTTAGGATGTGTGCAAGACCAGACCAAGAATAAACCTGTGGACTCAATACTGTATTCCCTGTGGCTCTCAACTCATCCTTTGCCCATGAGAGTCATCATGTGATAAAGAGCTTTGTGCCAAGCATCTTTTCCTTTTAGCTATTGCTAGCATTGTTATTGATGATAAATTCCTGTACACAATCCTCTGGTAATTCAGCTGAATTCTGTGTTTTTCTACTGCTTCATCTCCTGCAGTATGAGCATCCAATTGTTGGCATGACTGTAAGCACTGAAACCAGTTCATGGAATGTTGGAAGGTGGCTACAGTGCCTCAGCACTTCAATACCAGATGTTGTGCTTCACCTGTAGTGCCCATATGAATTCAAAATGTCAAACCTGTAAATTAGCAGCATAAAGACAGATTTCAATTTCAATTTAACACAAAAAGTGTTGTTGGAGACATGTCTCCTACAAGAGATGGAGAAGAGCTTGCTTTCACCAGTCTGATTCCAAATGTTCTTAATAAACCTCAGTGACTCCAGCTTGAGTTGAGTCCAGTGGCACATGTGTAGACTCTTAACTAAACCATCAGAGATCCAGACTGTTATTTTAGTAGAAGATTTAATAGGTATGATCAAGGTCAGGTTGGACACTGGAAGAGGTTGCCCAGGGAGGTTGTGGAGCACAGAATCACCCAACGTGATCAAAGATCACGTTGGGTGATTCTGTGCTCCACAACCTCCCTGGAGGTGTTCAAGGCCAGGTTGGAGGAGGTCTTGAGTGAGCTGTACTAGTGGGAGGTGTCCCTGCCTATGGCAAGGGGTTGCAACTAGATGATCCTTGAGGTCCCTTCCAACCTTACCATTCTATGATTCTAGGACTAGAAAAGAAACTGCATTTCACAAGCTGAGGAATGCCATTTCTGAGACTGAGTCTAATGCCTTTTCACACACTAGAAAAGAGAGCAGAAGCTACTGGCAGTGTTTCCTCCCATACTTTCTGGTTTTGTTGTTAGAGAGTCTCTGGCAGAAGTCATGCTAGCTGTAAAAAGAAATTGTTAACGTGGATATAGCTCTTTGCATCACAAGCAGCAGAAGTTCTTGACATTTCTTGTCATCTGCACCAGACATGCCTTCACTAGGTATTAAAAATTAATCCTGCAGCTGAATCTTTTGGGAGTTTGTAAGCCTGTGAGAATTCTGCACTGGCAAAGGAAATGTGAAAGAAATCAGGGAAAACCAATAGCAAAAAGGAAGAAGCCTTGGCTAAGCAATCAGTTTCTCTGACTATGGGAAACTTTTCAGTTTGCTCTGTTATCAGGATTGGAAGCAGAGTCCTTGTGATAGCAGACTGCAGTCCAAGCTGCTGCTTTGAAGGCTCTGCTTTATCTTCATCAAAATGCTCTCAGGGATATATGAAGATCCAAAAGTCTGTCATGCCCTCAAGACCCTGCAGATTTGGGCTCCTTGCTTCTTAAACCTTTCCCTAGAACTCCTCACACTAGCAGGGACTCCTTACTCCTTCTCTAGTCTCTGGGCTGTATGATCATTAATCTGGCTTCTGCAGCTTTGCCTAGCAGACAGACCTTTGCTCTCCTCACTGCCCTGTTGTCAGTTCAGAATGTGTTTTACAGCACAAAACCAGTAGCTACAAAAATGCCAGAAACAGTTAATGGCTTTTCTCCTGACCAGGGATAGCTTTTCAGTCAACCACCCTTGTCACAGCAGTCGCTGCAGTGGTTGTTGGGTCACTGCAGTGGTCCTGGTGTCACTGCAGTGGTCCTGGTGGTGTTGCTGTAGCAGTGCTGAACAAACAAAGATGCTGTGGATCTTCCCAGTGCAGTCATCTGCCACTGATGGCTTCTCTCCAAAGCAGCACGTGCAGTGCCTGAACAGTGTCTTATCCTATTTCCCATCATCATCTGCAGAACTCAGCTGTGCTGTTACATGCTTAGCCTCAGCTCCGATTCATCATTCTTCAGCTGTTCTCCTGGGCTCAACAGACACACACAAATATAGTACAAAATAGTACCAAAAAAGGGCAAGATTTAGGATTTTTTTCCTTGCTCTTGGAAATTCATCAGGAAATTTCACAAGGCTTTATCCTATGTATTTTTTTTTCTGCTGTCAGAGGAGATAGTTGAGTTGGATTGTGATTAGTATCCTGTGTGGCCAAGCCTTTCAGAAATACACCATCTCAAAGACCACCTTCTGCCTTTGGATTTGGTTACAATTAGCTGGAAAGCTGAAAGGTGTTTGGAAAGGCCTGGTGAATAGCTGGACAAGCAACATGGTTGAATCATAGAATCATAGAATGATAAGGTTGGANTCAGATACTGGAAGGCTACTCTCAGGTCTCCTGGAAGCCTTCTCTTCTCCAGGCTGCAGAGCCCCAACTCTCTCAGCCTGTCCTCACAGCAGAGCTGCTGCAGCCCTCTGAGCATCTTCGTGGCCTCCTCTGGACCCACTCCAACAGTTCCATGTCCTTCCTGTGCTGGGGGCTCCAGAACTGCACACAGGACTCCAGATGGGGAGTAAATAAATTTTACCTTCAAGGACAGTGTGGAACATTCAGGAAACACATCACCTGGTACAGAATAGAATTGCAAACATCCATGTTTGACATTTTTCTTCTTTGTTTTTAGTGCTTACCTCACATTATTTGATTTAACCTGACCTGATGTAGTATCTTGTTACATCAGTTATATGACATACAAAACTAAAGCCAGTTCCACTTTGCATCTTGAACAACTGCTAATAGTTTATTTGGAAAATGAAATTTGAAAGCAAAGTAGCATGGCCTACTTGTGTAAAAGAAGTTGTTTATGATTAAGAACCTTTAAGTTATGTTTGCTGTCATCTTTTATTTGATGAAACTCCAGAAAGAAAACAATTTGTAGTACTAAAAAGGAATTTAAAGGCTGCCTTAAGAGTTGCATTGCTTTCTGGTTTGGTAATAGATGTTTTGATTTGCAATCTAAAAGACCTTCACTGACTTGAAGGCATTGTGGTTTGAACAGTGTATGAAATTGTTGCCATTAGAAATTTCACACATCATTTAAATCTGCATGGAAAAATACAGCATTGTCAGAATGCAGCAATGGAAAATCTGGCCAACTAGATTGTGTCTGTCTCATCCTGGACCTTTCTCGACCTTTTCTGCTCAATGATCCCTACTGAAAGCAAAGAATTTTCATATTATTTTTATTTTCATATTAAAATAGCAAAAAAAAAACCCAAACAAACCAACAAAAAACCAAACCCAAAAAACCCCATACAAAGAAACAAACAAACAAACAGCAATCTCCCCTCTGCCAGTTCAAACCCATTGCCCCTTGTCCTGTCATTACAAGACCTTGTCAATAGTCCCTCCCCAGCCTTCCTGTAGCCCCTTTCAGATACTGGAAGGCTACTCTAAGGTCTCCTGGAAGCCTTCTCTTCTCCAGGCTGCACAGCCCCAACTCTTGTAGCCTGTCCTCATAGCAGAGCTGCTGCAGCCCTCTCAGCATCTTCGTGGCCTCCTCTGGACCTCCTCCAACACTTCAATGTCCTTCCTTGTGCTGGGGGCTCCAGAACTGCACACAATAGATGTACACAGTACATCTTAGGAGCCTACAGAGTAGTTCTGCTTTCACATTCTTTCTGTTTAGACAGTATCATTCCATGCCATCAAAACAAATCAATTTACTCATACAGATGAATTACATATTAAGCTTCTTAGACTGATTTGCACATAAAGAAAGAAAATGATGGTTGAAGCCAACAGTGGTAAACCTGTGTAGTTTATTAGTGTGGTTGTGCTTTGAATAGGTAGTGCCTAACATCCTTGAAGGGCAGAAGCTTTGTGGAATAAGCTATTCTATTTTTTAGAGTCTATGTAAATACCTTGGATCGTGCAGACTTTCTTAATAACATTTGTGAATCCATAGGGACTCCAGAAAACCTCCAAAGTTCCTGAGTTATGAGTGTCCAGTCTTTGTAAAAATTATATATCACATAGATGGAAAGAATGCAATGTTCAGATGGCTGAGTTACAGCTTTGCCACAGAGTCTGCATAAAGGGATAGAGAAGCTGCCAGACACCTAGGCCAGTATCCAAAGAGTAGTCAATAATAAATTGTTCCCAAGAAGTGCATCTTAATAAGGATAGCTCAATGGAAAGCAGAACTTTGTTTTATGAGTGTATTGTGATGAAATTTTCCTTTTTTATCAAAACTGAATTGCAATCCAAGAGTTTACACAACCGTGGAACCATGAAATGGTTTGTGTTGGAAGGGACCTCCAAAAGTCATCTTGTTCAGTTTCCCCTGCACTCAGCAGGGACATCCTCCCTTAGAGCAGGTTGCTCAGAGCCTTGTCCAGCCTCTCCTTGAATAGCTCCAGGCATGGGACCTCAGCTACCTCCCTGGGCAACCTGTTGCAGTGTTCAACCAGCCTCATCCCAAAGAACTTGTTCCTAATATCCAATCTAAATCTCCTCTCATTTCAGACCTTTACCCCTTGTCCTATAGTTGCAGGCCTTTGGAACCAGTCCCTCTGCAGCCTTCTTGTAGGTCCCCTTCAGATAGTGGAAGGCTGCTATTAGGTCTCCCTGGAGCCTTCTCTTCTTGAGGCTGAACAACCCCAGCTCCCTCAACCTGTCCTCTTAGCAGAGGTGTTCCAACTCCCTGATCATTTTCATGACTCTCTGGACCTGCTCCATCAGGTCCATGTCCTTCCTGTTTTGAGAGCTCTAGAGGTGGACACAGCACTCCAGGTGAGATCTCACCAGAGCAAATATTAGGAGAAAATATGAACCACAAGATTTTACATAAATCCAGCCCAAACCTTTTTAGGATTGTCTGGATTCTGAAAGCAGAGCATAGGCTTCAGCTTTGGTTTGGTCCTCTCAAACCCCCCACCACAGAGTGCATAGCAATAAGTGTACAGGCAATAAACTGACAGAAGATGACAGTTAAAAGATAATTAGTTGGGGCAATGCAATGGTACCTGATAGCCCCAGAAACCAGACTGCTTAAATAAGTCATGAAGTCTTAGCACATGTGGCTTCAGTTGGCTTGGTGTGATTAAATGTCATTGGAGAAACAAGAAAGATAAATGAGAGTGGAAATGGTGATGGAGCAAGGGAGAAGGAGGAATGGTCCTTTAGGTTTTCGTTGAGTCATTCCCAAGAGGCTGGATTGCTCTTGCTTCTGCAGATGGGAGAAGGATTCCAGATCCAGAGATGTTTTACCCACACCAGCTGCTTGTGCCACGTGATCAGTATTGGAGTTCAGTCCATTTCTGTACTCATGCCTTGTAAAACACAGGAGCTGTAATTCCAAGACTGCAAAGGACTGCACATAGAACTGCTTCCAAGTTTTGGATGAGATGTGTGGGAATTTTTAGACAAGAAACTAGTTATCTTCAAGACCATGTTTCCATCTTCCTGCACTTTGACCTTGATGGGAGAAGTTCTTTACAGTGAGGGTGGTGAGACACTGGCACAGGATGCTCAGGGAGGTTGTGGAGCACAGAATCACCCAACGTGATCTTTGATCACGTTGGGTGATTCTGTGCTCCACAACCTCCCTGGAGGTGTTGAAGGCCAAGTTGGAGAAGGCCTTGAGTGAGCTGTACTAGTGGGAGGTGTCCCTGCCTATGGCAGGGGTTTGGAACTAGATGATCCTTGAGGTCCCTTCCAACCTTACCATTCTACGATTCTATAAGTTTACTGTTTTCCCTGCTTAAATTACTAAAAGGCAAAAGTATTTTAAATAACTTCTTTTTTTCTAATTTCAGATCAATAAATATGAGCAAAAGAGCCCCATTTTAAGAGATAAATCTCTAGAGTGTAGCATAAAACCTTAAGAAAGGCAATTTATACTGTTGGCTTCAACCATCATTTTCTTTCTTTATGTGCAAATCAGTCTAAGAAGCTTAATATGTAATTCATCTGTATGAGTAAATTGATTTGTTTTGATGGCATGGNCTGCCTATGGCAGGGGGTTGGAACTAGATGACCTTTGAGGTTCCTTCCAACCTTACCATTCTATGACTCTAAGGATGCATTGTTTCCAAATGTATTCTCTATGCTGTCAGTGGATGATTTAGGAGAGGGCAGCTCTATTGCTAGTGTGCTTTACACCACACAAGCTTTGGAAGTCATCTGTCTAAAAGGCAGAAGTGACTTTTTCTACATCTCTACTTATCTAACCTCTGAAAATGAGGGGAGAAAAATCCCCCAGACTTTGAAGGCTTTTTTTTACATTAAAGGCAGATATTTAAAACCATTAATTTAAAGCTGAGAAAGCTTCTGTTGGTCATGGGACATTGAGATGATTTATAAGGGGAACAACTTTGTAATTGAATTTCCTACCAACTGTTGTTGTTTTGCCAGTAACATTTCCAGCCTACTTGTGAATTCCTGCCTCACTTAGACCACAGCAAGCAGCTAGGTTTTCTAGCTAGAAAAAGATGAGCTTTTGTACACTAAACAAACTCACATTGAGAAAACAAAACAGATCAAGTAGCTGTTCAGAGCAAATCATGGTGACAGCAAATGATCAGGGATTCAATCTTTATCAATTCTGAGGCCAGCAACCTTAGCTGTTTTCCAGCTGTCCTGCAAAGCTCAGGCCTCCCAGCACCCACTGGGCAATGTGGTGAAGAGTGTCTGGAGGGATGTTGTACAAACCACCTGGTGTTTGACAGACAGGACATCTTGGTTCTCAAAGTGTTGCCAACTCGTCCTTACCAGAGTGGTTTGCTGAGAGTCTGATCCACTCAGCTGCTTCAGCTGGGTCACAGAAGTGTGTACCAGTGGGTCAAGTCAGTGACACAGGGCAATGGGAGCAGTGGGAGCTGGGGTTGTTCAGCCTGATGGAGGCAGACCTGATAGAGGCCTTCCAGTATGGGAAGGGGGGCAACAAGAAGGTTGCAGAGGGACTGTTTCCAAAGGCCTGCAGCAAGAGGGCTCAGGGATAGTGGTTTGAAGCTAGAGAAGAGATTTAGATTTGATGTTAGGAACAGGTTCTTTAGCATGAGAGTGTTGGAACACTGAAAGGGGTTGCTGAGGAGGTAGCTGAGGCTCCATCCCTGGAGATATTCAAGGTGAGGATGGACAGGGCTCTGGGTAACTTGCTCTACTGGAGGCTGGGGTCAGAGTGGCTGGAGAGCAGCCAAACAGAAAGGGATCTGGGGATGCTGATTGACACCTGCCTAAACATGAGCCAGCAGTGTGCCCAGGTGGCCAAGAAGGCCAATGGCATCCTGGCCTGCATCAGGAATAGTGTGGCCAGCAGGAGCAGGGAGGTCATTCTCCCCCTGTACTCTGCACTGCTTAGGCCACACCTTGAGTACTGTGTCCAGTTCTGGGCCCCTCAATTTAAGAAGGACATTGAGGTGCTTGAGCGTGTCCAGAGAAGGGCAACGAGGCTGGGGAGAGGCCTCGAGCACAAGCCCTATGAGGAGAGGCTGAGGGAGCTGGGATTGTTTAGCCTGGAGAAGAGGAGGCTCAGGGGAGACCTTCTTGCTGTCTACAACTACCTGAAGGGTGGTTGTGGCCAGCAGGAGGTTGCTTTCTTCTCTCAGGCAACCAGCACCAGAACAAGAGGACACAGTCTCAAGCTGTGCCAGGGGAAGTTTAGGCTGGAGGTGAGGAGAAAGTTCTTCACTGAGAGAGTCATTCCCCACTGGAATGGGCTGCCCAGGGAGGTGGTGGAGTCACCGTCCCTGGAGGTGTTCAAGGCACGTTTGGACGTGGCACTTGGTGCCATGGTCTAGTCTTGAGGTGTGTGGTAGTGGGTTGGACTTGATGATCTTTGAGGTCTCTTTCAGCCTTGGTGATACTGTGATACTTTGTGATTCTGTGATATCCCTGCTGACTGCTGGAGGGTTAGTCAGTGACCTTTGGAGGTGCCTTCCAACCCAAACCATTTTGTGATTGTATGACAAGAAGGGCTGTTCTTACAGGCTTAGGATCTTTATTGTGCTTCCAGGATTTGATATATTTCATGCAGAATTTCACTAAAGTGGTGTTAGGCTTTTTTCAGCTGGTTGGGTTTTTTTGTTGTTGAAGAAGTTGTTTGACCACAAAAGAGTATCCTGAAATGGGTCTATTTCTTACTTCATGCCAGTTCATTGTATCCAGAGATGCTGTCTGAGCTGAAAAGTCAACATCATTAAAGGCTGTTTTGATCTCTGTGACGTTGTTCACTGTAACTTCTTATCCCAGTGGTATTGTCATTGAGGGTACAGAAATGACCTGCTGGAGAATTTCCAAATAGGCTTGTGCTTGTGATTCATTATTCATTAAAGGAGACAATCTGTAGAGTGTTTTTAGGATAGTCTAGTGTGATGTGCTGCTTTATTCCTTATGCCATGTTCTCCTTTTTGCTGATTAGAAACAGAGACTGAGTTTTCTGGGCTCGAAGGGCAGCTTGTCCAAACAAAAGGCAAGAATATGACTTAACAAAAAAGAAAGGCCTTGTTTTACAGTGACAACTCACAATATAGGATGAGCTTAAGTGACAGAACTCAAGCCAAGAGCCATGTCCCCAGCGTGCAGATGCTTACTTTTTGCTACTGGCTCCACCTCAGCACCAAGGCAGTAGCCAGGGGAGGTCATAGAATCATAGAATCATAGAATGGTAAGGTTGGAAGGGACCTCNCTGCAGCCCAGCACACAGTTGCTGTCTGGGCTGCACTCACACTGCAGCCTCATGTTGAGCTTTTCATCACCCCAGACCCCCAGGTCCTTTTCCTCAGGGCTGCTCTCAGCCATTCCCCACCCACCCTGGAGCTGTGCTTGGGATTGTGCCTACCCAGGTGCAGGACCTTACACTTGGCCTTGTTGAATTTCATGAGGTTGGCCTGGGCCATTCCAGGTCCTGGAATGGCTTTTTCTGGTTGCCCTTGAATGAAGGGCAGTCTCAGAAGGTCATACTGACTTCAGCAGGGGAAGAAACCCAGGTGACTCTGATCTGCAATGATATGCTCTTGAGCAGATCTCCTGATTTAAAGTAAGAAGGGTTATTTACAGTGATGATTACTGTGATTTGAAAAGATTGAGCAGTGAAAAATAGGAGCAGATAAATTCTTAAAGGCAGGTGAAAAGATAAAGTGAAAGAGATGAAGATACAATTTTTACAATTATTAATCTTACTCTGATGTCTCTGGTTTGTACTTGAATATCTCATTTTAGAAAACAACTAAAGAAGAACATTCATTCTCAGACAAACAAATGTAATGAGTGATGGGAGTCACCATTTTACTCACTGCCCAGAATTTAAGCAAGCAAGAGAATCAGTTTCTTTTTGATTAATCATACAGCCCAGTTGAGTGATAAGTGCATATTTTTTAATAGAAATATTTAGGGCTTGCACTTTGTAAGTAGTGACTGATGCTGCTGAATGTTGAGTTTTGACTACAGGTCTCCTTTGCTGTGACTTTTAGCAAAGGCTCTTGTTTCTCCCTTCCAAAGACTGTGGTTCAAGTTACTTATGCATGTGCACAGTTTTGTGTGTGTGTATACTCTTATTGATTTTAGCTTGAATTTTTAAGCTTTGAAGATTTAATTACATTACTGAATTAAAAAAATAAATAAACTGAGTTCCTGGGAATGCTGTCACACTCAATTAAAATTTTTAAATTACTTATTATGGCATCAGTCACTACCCATTGTTAATTTGTGCTTTATTTACTGACAAACATAGGGTCAGTGCCTCTGTACTGAAAGAGGAACCTGCCATGATTACCCTTTACTCTGCTTTTGTGAGACCCCCAACTTGAGTACTGCATCCAGTTCTGATGTTCCTGGCGTAAGAAGGACACAGAACTGTTGAGGGGAGTACAAAGGAGGGCTACAAAGGTGATGGAGCACCTCTGCTATGAGGATAGGCTGAAGAAGCTGGAGTTGTTCAGCCTGAAGAAGAGAAGACTCCAGGGGGAGCTTAGAGCTTCCTACCAATACCTGAAAGAATCCTACAGGAAGGCTGCAGGGGGACTTTTCATTAAGGTGTCCAGCAATGGGACAAGGAGGAATGGTTTGAAGCTGAGGGAGAGTAGGTTTAGACTGGATCTTGGGAAGAAGTTCTTCAGTATGAGCAGGGTGAGACTTTGGAACAGCTGCCCAGGGAAGCCGTGGATGCCTCCTCACTGGGAATGTTCAAGGCCAGGTTGGATGAAGACTTGAGCAGCAAAATCTAGTTGAAAGGTGTCCCTGCTCATTGTGGGGAGTTTGGAGTAGATGACCTCTGAGGTCCCTTCCAGCCTAAGCCATTCTGTGGTTCCACTATGTACCAGCTAAGGAGGAAATGAAGATTTGGGCCCCTTCTCCACAATCACTGGGACACAGGGCTGTCCTACAGCCAGAACGTGGAGAGAAGGAGATACAGGCTATGAAATGGGGGAGAAAGCATTCACAAACTGATAGGGAAGGAAAAGACAGTTGTAGAAGGAGGACATGACATGATGTGCATTGGTTGTTTTTTGGTTGGTTGGTTGTTGTTTGGGTTTGTTGGGGTTTTATTAGGAAGAATGCTTTGACTGTAATTGTAAATACACTAAATAGTGTATGGGAGAGAGAACTCCTTAGGGCCAGTTCTGTGACTATTCCAAGCTTATTTAAGTTACAGAGGTCTTTGGCACTTAGGGTTTTAATTAGTCACAAATGTCTCCTCTGATGGAAAGCATGAAATAAGCACCTTGAAAGATACTGTGCCCTTTGAGGGTTGGTACAAACCTGTTGGTACTGAAAATGAATTTCACTATCGGTATCGTGACTGCAGTCGGTCCCACGCCAGATTCCTGCTTCAGTGAACAGAAGTTGACTCTGTGTCACTTTGAAGAAAAATAGTATTTCTCAGGACATACTGTCAAAAGTTTGATGAAATGAAGTGCTGAGGCTTTGAGTGGCTCTTGGGTTGTGCTTTGACTTCAGAGTCCTTTGGGTCATTCTTTATTAATCTAAAGAAATCACGCCTTCTGGCTATTGCACCTTGTTTGAATTGCTAAACAAGCCTGCCTGCTAGCCTTCCAGTTCCAAAGAAGTCCTCTAGATCATATGAATGACCTCAGGCAGTACTGCTAATACCTGAAAATGTTCTCTGGATGTAGTCCAGATTACACAGGTTAATTGTGGGAATTTCTTTGGATGCAGAAAAGCAGTACTTGAGTTTTTGGGGCTCCATTCTGGATTTGATCCTAATTTCTGGTCTTAATCTTCACATCTCCATGCCTTTGATCCTGTATTAACAAGGTACTGAAATGAATGATTTTCAAGTTAGCTATAATGACAAAGTTTCACAGTGCTGAAGTATCATTGCTTAGTCTCCACACAGAGACAATGAAGGCTTCNGGAGGTGTCCCTGCCTATGGCAGGGGGTTGGAACTAGATGATCCTTGAGGTCCCTTCCAACCTTACCATTCTATTATTCTATGTTGAACCAAAAGCTGCCAGAGACAAGCGTGAAGACTTGGTTTGCTTTTTACTGAGTAGTTGGTTGGACTCTTTAATCTCTTCAATTTCTATTATTTCACTGATGTGCTTATTGAATGTTGTAGTTAATTCTTTAGTAGACAAGGTATTTTGTCCAAATCTATTCCTCCCAGAAGTTAGAGGTTTCAATTTGCTTCTTTTTCTGCCTCTTAGTGCAGAGTAAAAGCAGACTGGGGAAGAATTTAAGAGCCTGACAGTATGTATTCTCTTGAGAGTAATTGTTGTCTCAGGTTGGAGACATTTGGCTGAGATTCCTTTATTGTCAAGTCCTCTACTGGTCTGAGGGTTATTTTATTTTATGTTTTAATTAACATTTAAATTATATTGAGCAACTCTACCCTGCTAATAGATTCTCTGAAAATAGTTGTTATTAGCAGTGATACCTGATGTAAAACATTGTGGAAGATGAGAGATTTTCAACACAGTAGGTTATTCATTAGCTGTTCCAGTAGAGGAGTTTGGCAGAAAACCATTCCACTCTCCTGATTGTTTTATGTTTTGAGTAAAATGAGTTCAGTATTTTTGATAAATCCCTAGCTGATCTGAATATTATTTTTTTATCCTTTAGTAAAGAATTTCCTTTGGACAGCTTATTTAAAGGCAATGCTTGCAAGATCTGGACAAAGTCTTCCATTCCCTCCATCTGTGCTCTGTGGCTTTGTTGCCCTAAAGCCACTGTCCCAGCCTTAGATCCTTGAGGTCCTTGACTTTGGTCCAGTGGATTCTTATCCACAAGATGTCCTTTTGCTTTCTTTCTATCTTCAAAATCTCATAGCTCAAACTTTTCTTGTTCCTCTACTGCCATTTACTCAGTTGTCCTGCTGGCCCTAACACCTCAAGTCCTCCTGAAGAAGCCTGCTAAGAAGTTTAGGACAGCCAGCAGGGCTGAATGGCACAGCTTTTCACACTCTGAAAAGTCTGAAACAAAGCACTCGAGCCAAACTGCAACCCAAAAGTTAGTCACAGTGTGTAGCCTGAGCTGTCCTACTCAAGTGAATCCTGAACCTGGCGATGCAGATCTGTATGCACACAGTCACCAGGACACAG
>WBNM01024396.1:33974-61269 GCA_013399055.1 Ramphastos sulfuratus | reverse complement strand
CTCAGGTGGCGGAGGGGGTAGAAGTAAGTGGCAAGCAGCGACTTGGAGAGTCTGAGGCAGTTGAGGATGCTGCTGGTCCCCCACCCCCGAAGCAGCTGCCTCTTGAGCTGACCCAGAGCACGGTGCCGAACGGCGCTGCACAGGTCAAGCTGGAGGGGGAGGAAAGGAGAGTGAGCTGACTTTGCAGTGAGTTTATGAAGAGATAGCAGAATTATGGGATTGAATAACAATCTTCTAGCCCCTAGAGGATTTTTAAACCCTACAATCCCCAACCTGGGACAATTATTGTCTGTCTTTTGCCAATTTTAAAAGTACTTCTCCTTTTTCTTTCAACATAATCCATAAACTCACACTTTGCTGTGTCATGGTGTTCAGTTACCATTCCAATCCAACCAATGAAACATCTTCAGCTTCCTATGTCAAAGGATTTTAAACTAACCTGCTATGTTACCACTAGACAGATAGCATTTGAAATTTGTATATTCTAGATTATCAACTGTCAGCTCAAAGCAGTGGTATTTATTTCATTTAAACTTCGTTTGGATTTAAGCATTTTCTTCTTGGATAACTGTGAAGGCTGCAGTGTTAAACATGTTGTAGATTGCGTGATGAAGTATTTAGCTGTAGCACATGACCCGTCTGTGAAGGAACACTGAGAAAACAAAACAAGAATGAACCGTACAATTAAACATGATTTATCTTCAAAAAAACAATACATATGCACTACAAAGAAAATATTTTTCTATAGAATGTTAAAAATGTCCTGAAAATATACAGCCAAATTACTGGAAGCTATAGTGTATGAACGCAAGGTATAAATCAACTTCTCTACTGCACATCAATTTATATTTGGTAGTAACTGTTAATTCACTATGGATTTTATAGGCGCTTTTATGGCATGTTCACATTGCAGCAAAGAAACAGTGATATTTCTCTACACAATATATAAGAAAGAAATTAAAGTGAATAATTGGTCCCATGTAGCCATCAGTAATTTATATTTTAGATACCTCATGTGAATCTGTTTTATTTTATTTGCCCTGTGGTTGTAATCGTCAGTGGAAGAGAGTAAGGAACAGGATAAGGTGATAAAAAGAGAGCTCAGTCTAATGCTTAAATATTTTGCCTTAAATCTATTATAATGAATGTCCATTAAACGATAAATGTTTTATATACTTTAAAATTATTTCTCATCATATGAGGACGTGTTTTATGCCTTATTCCTCCATAAGAGTGTAAGAAGTCAAGTTTCAATGCTTTTCCAAGCTATGCTGCATGCTATCCAAACCATAATTTTCTGATTTAGATAATGGGAAGCTTAGTGAACAACCAAACAATTTGAATTCTTTCCCTACATGTTTTCTTCCTTCAAAGGAAGATGTTCTGAAAGGTTTTACTGTCTAGTCTTTTCTTTCTTGGTCAATTAGTTCTGTTCTTACATTGAATCACCAAAACTACTCATGTGTCTGAATGCACATTTCCGAGGCAAGCATCAAGGAGATTCAAAACATAACTCTGTTAATTTGTCAGCATTTGAATTATTAGGAATGTTTTCATCAGTCAGAATAATCAAAATCTAAATAAGCTTATGTATTCCATGATTGTGTTTGATACATAGTAAAGATCATAAGGAAGGTTTATTATTCTTGAATACAAAAGGAAAAAGAAAAGCATATCAGAGTGATAAGAAAAATTCTCCTGTTAGTCATGAAAATGCAATAGTTACTATGTTCCTAAGTAGTTATAAATTTATCTTAAGAGCAAATATTGGTTTGTTTTTTTTTTATACAAAGGGAATGTTATAAACACCACAGAGTAAAACATCATAGATGAAATATTATGAACTTCAAAAGAAAAGCACAAAGACATTTAAGTACCTAACTCCCATTGATTTCAGTGTTGCCTAGTGTTTTTTGGACTCAATCCCAGATCTTTAGCTGTAACTGAAATATACTCACTTTCTGGAGCTTTGCTATACCCATGTTTGCATTTTACCATTCTTAAGCACTTATGGAAGGATGATATGAAGCATAATTTAGAGAAATTGAAAACCTGGTCTCTATGTGCATGTCCTAATACTTAAGGCACTTATTTGACAGCTTCTGAGGATATATTAATAATGCAATACCATTTTCCCCACGAGACCTACTTATTCAATAATGGTCCTGGAAATTACGTACTATAAAGCTACTGTACCAGCTGTACATTGCTGGAGGAATTTCCCATGCAAAAGCATCTATCAGAAAAACAGTTAATCTAACTTCCCAAATTCATTCTAAACTGACACCTATGCAAACAATTATAATGATCCACTGATAGCACAGGTTTGAGATGCTTTTAATGTTTATGAACTAGGAATTAAAAAAGATTAGTTTTCTAAATCATGTGCATGAAATACAATACTTGTTTCTGAGGGGAAATAATCTACAGATTTTGATGAAAAGAACATTTCGGGTAGGAACAACTCTATGCTTTTTATAATTATATCAATTTGATCCCTCAAATTTAATATTAAAATGTCTTTAACATTTACTGCTTATTTTATGCCATATGGGGAAAAATGCCCTTCATTATGTAATATAGAAATTAAAAGATGCTAACAGGGTTGAACTGTTAACAGAGTGGAAATTGAAGACTGTTTTGGTAGGAAATTACTTCTTAAAACCTAGTATCAAATCATGAATTTATCATTCAGTGGACAGTTCATATCCAAGGCCTAGATGAAGAGATCTTACTGTTCTGAATGTTCCCAGTTACCCATCATCTACTGACAATGAATTAGTTGAATAGAAAGTAAGTAGGAATTTTTAAGATAATCTTGTTGTATGACTTTTAAAAAACATTAATTTCATATTCTGAAAACAACAATTAACCAGTAATTATTCTAAGAAACAATTTACAGTGTGACACAATTATTTACATAATTGTGATCACACAATAAACTGTTATATAGCAACAAACTTACACAGTATAATTAAATATATGACATTGAACATATTAAAGAAATACAGACTGTAGTACACAGTAAGAAAATCATATTAAAAGAACTGCCAGTAGAAAGGAAAGTATAAAATAAAATCATCACAAAAATATGTGGGGATACATTATATCTGGAAGAAGTGTTTGGAAAGCTGAATGCAGGGGCAGAAGAGACAGCTAATCTTCTAACCTTGGTAACAAATATTGGGAATAATGTCAAAATTACTTCCAGAACACCCACTGAAGCTGCCTAGGAATCACATTTTCTATTATCTTTTGCAAAATGAACACATTTATTCCATTTATTTACTTTTATGTAATGGATGAGTGCCAAGAGGATGGAGCCAGGCTCTTCTCAGTGATGTCCAATGACAGGACAAGTGGCAATAGGAAGGTCCATGTAAACATGAGGAAAAAAACTTTTCTCTGTGAGGGTGACAGAACAGGCTACCCAGGAGCATTGTGGAGTCTCCCTCTCTGGAGATATTCTAAACCTGCATGGATGTGTTCCTGTGTAGTGGTCCTGTTCTGGCAAAGGCATTTGACTAAATGATCTTTCTAGGTCCCTTCCAACCCCTAACATTCTATAATTCTTTGATTTTATTATCTAACTTTTACAGTTTCACATCCTAGTCACCACACTACAGGATGGGAAAGACTTTGGACAGAGAGCCACAAGACCTGCAATGCACAGGTGTAGAGGTACAATGATCTGGAAACTGTAATTTTCTTATTGCATTAAGCAATATGTAAGAGCATGTGATTTCAGGATTTTGTTAGGCAGCATCTTTGCATTCTAAGAAACAGCTGGTAGCTGTTATGACAGTCTGTAACCACATTATGTAAGAAAGGTGGAAAAGGAAAAACTTTTCAGAAGTTCTGAAAGAGTAAAATCTGCAAATGTCCCAAGAGAGTTACAAATCTGATCTAGGTTTTCAGAAATACTTAAACCGGGCTCACATGTGTGATTATGCTACTGTAAATTGGCAAATAATGATGTGTTACATGAGCCTGGATAATCTTTTCCCTTGTGCCTTTCATTAACATCCTCACTTTTGAGTTTTCAGTGGGCTAAGATTTTTCAATAACAGAATACAATGGGATTTCTGAGCCTTAAGTCTCATTTCAAACCTCTCCTCAGTATTTGTGTTGTATTTGAAGCTAGGACTCAGGCTCCTACATTTGTTAGTAACACTTTTAATTGTTACTAATTTTTAGGGTTTAGGGTTTGGGGGGAGAGGGTGCTGTTTGGTTTGGGGTGGGTGGGTTTTTTTTTTTTTTTTGTTTTATTTTGTTTTAGTGCAGGTTTTGTTGTCTGTTTTTTTTTTTTTTTTCATTATTCTACATATTTCCTTCCTGTAGTCTCTAACCTGGTTTATTTTCATTCAGATAAGTTTCAAAAGCTTCTGTTAATCTTCCTACATTTATATTTGCTTTTCTTCACTTTATTATTTCTTCTTATTCTTAAATATACCACTGAGAAATATTTTGTTTTCTGAGCACACTTGAGCCACATTAAATGCTTACAAATGGAATAAAATATCTGCCAGATAGTCAAAATCATTGAATAAAGCCATCTGAGGTACTTTTTCTTGTTATTTTCTACAGTGTTAACCTGACAGCAGTGATTTAAAGCTACAAATTAACATTTAGTGTAATAATCAATAGCAATTCTTTTATTTCTTCTTCCTTTTAAAAACTTCTTTTTCATTATAGTTTTACAAGTCTTCTTCCCTAGCTTTCTATTGCCAAAAAGAGCCTTCAGCTGCTGTGCTTAGCCAGTGAGTCATGCTATTGAATGGTTGTGGAGCACATCAGCAGAAAACATTAATTCAAGATCAGGTAAGAATGCCTCAGCTTTCTCTTCATCCCAAATTCTCATCCTTTTCCAAATGTACACTTAGCAAATCCTTGCTTATAAGTCAGAGTTTTGTTCAGCTTTGCCACTATTACTCAAAGTAGGATGATCTGTCCTCTACTGAGTTATAGTTAACTATTTAAGAACATGGTACATTGAAATTTGTATTGCAGACCAAACAGAAGTAAAACAATGGAGAAAGAAAATAGAGGGGAAAAAATTCAGTACGGAAGTCTGTTATACTAATTTTCCCTAATTGAACAGGTTGCACATTAGAAGCCTCGTGGCCACATTTACATAGATTTCTAAACCTCTTATTCCAACTTCTAGTCCATCAGAATTACGGAGCAGAATTACTTTTCCTTCTTCTAATTTCCCAAGAAAAAGACCCTTTGTGCCAGAGACTATTTTACTGCTTTCACAAGACAACTGTGGCTCTGATAGTTTGAGGATGATGCCTTCTTTCAGAGAAAAACACTCCAATTCACCAAACCCCTGAAGCAAATTTAGAGTAAATGATATGGCTGAAGAAATTGCCTTATAAGGCCTTGCAGGCACATGAATCATTTAGATTAGATATGGATGGAATTACGTAACCATCTTTTTTCCCACTTTTTTTTCTTCGAAGTTACTAAACTTTTTCTTACAAATGTTCTGATTAGTTAAGAAGTCTTCTATTTTCCCACTCACCTAAATATTTCCTGCTTTGGCAGTGGATGGAGTGAGCTCTTAAGGGGCATATAATTATGTCTGTAGGAAAGAGGGCATGAATATTGGGCTTGATTTACCGTGGTTGCTCAATTAATTCAGAATTCAACAGGATTTAATCAGCAAAACACTTGGCAGAACTGACATCTACGTTGAAGACTTTAGGTTTTTGTGTCTTTCAATAGCCTAATCTATGTGGCAAATGGAAAATGTTTAATGGAATACTTTTTAAAAACTCAGAAAAGAAACCCTAGAAGATTATTTAATATCTCAGCAACCAGATCTGAAGCCATTTTTCTGCATTTGAAAGTCCTTTGAAAATGTGATTTTATTTTTAAATTTCAATTTTTAATACTTATCCACTGTTATCTTACTATTAGACTCGATTGTGAGGGTACCATGAACTAGACTGAAATAACACAGACAAGTGAATTCTAATTCTCTACCTGTGGCTTTCTGTAGAGAGACATGTTAGTGAGGTTGGAGCACACTGTGCTGGCTCCCTGAAATAACTGGCTTTCAGCACTCATTGCATGGTTTGATCACAAAGTAAGAAAAAAATATTTAACCTTGAGTTATCTAGAGACTGCTGTCCCTGTGCTATTTTCAAGGAGAAACTTTTTAGAGCATATATCTTAAACCAGAGAAGCTATTTGCAGTAGCAACTCTTATGTCCTTTAAAAATCACAAATTGTTTCAGAGAGTGTGCAAGCAATCAGAGTCAATCTGTTGGGATAGGTCGGGCTGATCTAACATATTATTGCTGCCAAGACATTTGGGTGTCCTGGAAACTACAGAAGGGAAGTAAATTGGCTGGGAGCCAGTTCATGTTGCCAACTCCGATGAAGTCTACTCTTTAAAAGCAGTATGGAACAGGCACAGCAATCCCTGTTACTGATCTATTTGTTATCATTCCCTGACTTCTATGTACAACATGGCATTCAGTGACTCTCCTTTTTCTCATGGCCAAATTGAACCACTTCAGTCTACCATATATTGGTTATTAACTTCATTCGTCATTGTGACCAATACATGGAATGTGTAAAGATGTCTGCTCAATGGTGTTTTCAGATTGACATTTCACAGTATCACACAGTATCACCAAGATTGGAAGAGACCTCAAAGATCATCAAGTCCAACCCATTACCACAGACCTCAAGACTAGACCATGGCACCAAGTGCCACGTCCAAACTCGCCTTGAACACCTCCAGGGACGGTGACTCCACCACCTCCCTGGGCAGCCCATTCCAGTGGGGAATGACTCTCAGTGAAGAACTTTCTCCTCACCTCGAGCCTAAACTTCCCCATGCACAGCTTGAGACTGTGTCCTCTTGTTCTGGTGCTGGTTGTCTGAGAGAAGAAAGCAACCTCCTGCTGGCCACAACCACCCTTCAGGTAGTTGTAGACAGCAAGAAGGTCTCCCCTGAGCCTCCTCTTCACCAGGCTAAACAATCCCAGCTCCCTCAGCCTCTCCTCATAGGGCTTGTGCTCGAGGCCTCTCACCAGCCTTGTTGCCCTTCTCTGGACACCTGATAACTTTTTTTGTTCCTGTTTTCAGCCAACTCCATTTTGATTGTACCCATTCATCCAAGAAGAAGGCATCTTGGGAGCGCAGAGGAGATGAGTTTCAAATCATAAACAAAAATGTTGTCACTTTGATAATTTCAAACCATAAAGCTGCTAAATATGTTTTTAATATCTTTCTCAGGTGTGTCTGGATGGACTTACACAGATGGAATTGGATTTGTGGGTATGGCAGGCATCATTATTCATAGTCTGTTTATCTTCTTTTCCTGTCATTTCCCTGAAATTATTTTCCTCTCATTTTCTCTCTATTCAAGAGTGATACAAAAAAGCACAGTGTGTGTGTGTGTGTATATATATATATATATATATATTTGTGTCCTGGGAACTGAGGTGAGTGAAACACACATGTATTCCAAATATATCAAAATAACTTGCTAAGTCTAAATACAGGCATATTAGCCCTAACAGTGGCTTTTTCAAGATACTGTTTCACTTGTATCAATTGTATTTTCTTCTTCTCATAAGTGTTACATTTTGTATTTGTCCCTAAGAACAACTCAAGCACATTTCTCGGTCACTCAGAAATTCACAAGTGTTATTGATCTCATATAAAAACTCTCCCGAGGCACTTTTATGACACAGTGTTCTAAACAAGGTGATAAATAATGTACTACATAGTAGTTAGCAGGTGCTTTGTTGGCTTGAATCCATATATACTATTTGGGAGGGGTGTGAATACTTTTAAAACCACATAATCTTCTGGAGGAATTATTTGACAATGAATTCTCAAGCAGAGCTTTTAAAAATTCATTTGCTGTGGCTTGTGGCATCACTGCAAAACTTTATATTCAGTTTCTGTTCCTTTAACATTAGTATCCTGTGATGGTTAGGGAGTTACCCACCCCCCCCACTCCATGAAAATCACCCAGACTAGACTCAGCCAGCTGAAAGTTAAGGACTGAAGCTATATTTACAGCTTAGCACAATATACAAGCAGATATATACACAATATACAGGAATATTTACAGAAATATACAGAAATATACAAGTTAAAGGTAATACAGAAACACGATACCCCTCTCAGAAATCAGAGTCCCCAGGAGAGGCTCCCAACCACCCTTCCACCTTCTTTCCACCCTTCTACTTTACCCCAGGGTCTGACTTACATGCAAGTGAGTTTGAAGGATCAGCAACAGGGATTAGAAGCAGAGTGGTTAGTTGGGTTACACAGCAGAAGGGCAGAAGACACACCAGCTCCCAGAGAGACTCTACCTTACCTATATTTGTTTCAATACATCTCAGCAAGCCTATGAGTGAAGTAGACATCACCATTTTATTTTCACAGCCTATAATCTAATTTTTTTTTCATTAAAATATTCCTATTAGCCTCAAACCAGCACATACCCAGCCTTATTTTCTTCATTAGAAGCTCACCATTTGATCAAATTCAGCTAAATTCCAGGTTAATTTGGTTTGTCTTTGAATTTAGCTTCTCTCCACATCTGCTGTGACAAAATTAATATTCAAACCAGTGCTCATTACTAAAAATTAATACAAGATAAATTAAAATATTTTGCTTGTAAATGACATTATATTATTCCTCCAACACCTCTTCCATTAAGTTTATAGAACAGAATCACAGAATAGAATCATAGAACAGAATCATAGAATCATAGAACAGTATCATAGAATCAACCAGATTGGAAGAGACCTCCAAGATCATCCAGTCCAACCTGTCATTGAGTCTTATCCAGTCAACTAGACCATGGCACTAAGTGCCCCATCCAGTCTTTTCTTGACAGCTACCCCACCACCTCCCTGGGCAGCCCATTCCCATGCCAATCACTCTTTCTGTCAAGAACTTCCTCCTAACATCCAGCCTATACCTCCTCTGGCACAACTTGAGACTCTGTCCCCTTGTTCTGTTGCTGGTTGCCTGGGAGAAGAGACCGACCCCCACCTGGCTACAACCTCCCTTCAGGTACTTGTAGACAGCAATGAGGTGTAGTGGAGGAGTAATTCATATTAATTAATGTGAGATGATATTTTTCAAAATGTAATACTGTTCATTAATATTCAACATTCAGAACTCTCGCCACCCCAATATAATTTTAATAATAATCAGTTCTTTGCATCGGTCATGGAAACTTTATAAAGGTTATAACAGGATCTAGAAATAACTAGTAATAACATTAATTGAACTCAACTGAATTGGAAGAGAAGGTTGCTGTGGTCAGTGTACCACTTGCGGTCGATATACCACTTGCCCACTAGATGGACTCAACGAACTCCTTTCTGTTTGTGGCAGAAGGCAATTAGTGATTACAAGAGGATTAAGTATTTACTCACAAAATGATTTCCCAACTCGTGGGGCTAGCTACAGCTGCAGACAGTACCCAAAGCATGTGAAGGGGTTGCTGTTGCTGAATTCACTGTTCACAGCCTCAGATTAACACCAACATAGAGATTTGGGTTACTTTGTGAAAAACCACATCGAGACAACTGATCCAAAAGTATGACAACTATTATGTTTTTGCTGAGATAGCTTTCAGCCGGATCTGTTCCCTGAATAATCCAGACCAAGATGCTCATTGCAGTACAGAAAAGCAGAAACAGCAGAGATGGAAGTGAATGACTCAGTGAGAGGTGAGAGAAACTCCTTCTCTTAACAATGGCATTGTTGTGTACTGGTGTCATTTTATATCTAGCTTGAAATGCTTATGCAAGCTCATATGACTTTAAAAAAAAAAAAAAAAAAAAAGCAGACTTGGTTTATACAACAGGATATAGTGCTAGGATTCCTGTCAATCAACTTCAACAAACAACCTGTTAATCTGTTTGTTTCCCCCAACACCAAAGTGAGAGAAAAGCAACACAAAATCCCCCCCCCATCAAAAAACCAAAAAAACAACCCAAAAACCTCAAAACAAAACCTTGAGGTTGAGACAGACAGAGATAAGAGTTTAATATAAATAAGGCAACATAATTGCACAATTACTTTAGCCTATTTGCAAAAAAATAAAAAAACACAGCAGAAAAGCCAAGACCTCAAAACCCCAGAACCTAAAAGCAGCAACCTGAATGGGAAACCTCTCATGTTACAATCTGAACTTCAAGTCGCATAATGCTTTGTTCCAGTCAGCACTTTCAATTTGAAGCTGATATAATGCAGGATGGTTTTGAATAACAGCAGCAAATATTCAACTTAACCCATGACAAGGAGGTATAGAGTGAGATTCCCCTGAGCTGAAGATACTTGAATTTATATGTCTACATGTAAATACCCACATATAATACCCACATATAGACTGGCTGACTGAGCTCACACTGACAGCAAAATAGATGAGTGGCTCAGGCTTTTTGCTTAATTGTAGACATCCAAAATATTGCTTGAATTGTCCTAAAGTAGCCTGCTGCCATTCCAGAAAGGCATGTGAATTTTATGTCTGTAGCTTTCTGGCCTGGCAGCACATCTCATACTCTAAGGAGTGCTGAGTCTTCACTTCTGTGAGAGATGTAAGTTGTTTCATTGTTGACATCAGCCTTATCTATGATTTCTGTATCTAGTCAATACTGTTTTATAGTAAAGCAAAGCTTAATGTGGATAAAATGAACTGTGCTCTCCATTGATTGCAAAGAAATTCTAGATAACTAGCTTGGAGGCCAAGTTGAGTGATACAAATGTGAATAGATATGTCCTTTCAGGTAGAATGTCTTTCACCTAAATTATAAGCTTTAGAGGATTGAAAATAGCAAAATCACACATTGTCTTTAATCTGTTGTATCATTATTCTTTATATTTTGGAGAGTTATCTGCAAACTGAAACCAGGTCACTCATACAGGAGCAGGTGACTAGCTTCAGGCACACAAATTTTAACATATTGGACTTGATAGGAGAAATAGAAGCCTTAGAATCAATCTCTAAATGATCTGAGCACCCGACAACTGAAAATTAGAGCGGAGTAAGTAATCCTATAATTATGAATCAGTTTACCTTCCACTGTGTGAAAACAAAATGTTTAGTGACTTTTGGCTGAGATGACGACTGTCTCTTTTGAAGCTTATGTTTGGAAATAATAATACCCTCACTTCTGGCAGCTCTTTAGAGCACCTGACAATGTAGAGACAAGGGGTAGAAACACACATCTGCACCTGTAGTAACTTGTATATCCAAAGGATTTTGCAGGTAGGAAAAGATACAAAGCACTTTGTGGAATCTATGTGACTATCAGTGTTCCTAAGGGTCAAATTCAGTGTTCAATGAGATATATAGTTACCAATAGGCTCAGTAAGAGTCTAATCTATAAAACATATATTGAGTCTGATCCTATTTTAAAGCCATTTTAAATCGGTGTCCATTTACTGACTAATACATTTAATTGCAGGATTTTTGAGGCAGCTGAAAGGAATCCAAGCATAATATTTTAAATCATTGTTTTGTTTAAAATAACAGTTGCATCATGAGATTTGCTCTCAAAACACTACTGTTCGAATTACTAGATAATTAGAACGAGTAAGTATCTTGTGTAAAAATGGAAATACTACGCAGGTTGTTAGTGGCTAGAGTTTGTTTGCCTGCACATTAGAACAGTCAACTTCCTTTAGTGTTGAAGACCAATCTTTGAATAAGTAAAATAAAGTTTAAGTCAAGATATCTGATGGAATTATTTCTGACTGTAAAGTATAAAGCTGATAAAAAATATAAATACAAATAGTTACTTTTAGCTGATTTATCAAGCAGTAGTCTTTTAACATAATGCCCTAGGTTAATACAGCCTGCTCTCAGCCTCCAGTCTCTACACACAGATGGGAGGGAAAGTAACAGGAAAAACACCTCTGATTTGAGATAAAGAGAGTTTAACAAGACAGTAAGATACACAATTACCTTAGCCTATTTGAAGAAACGTGCAGCAAAGTGCAGAAGCATGATCAGAAGCCAGTGTCTTCTTCCCATCTCCTGACCCACAGCTATCTTTATGGTAAAGACCAGCACCCCAAACCCAGAAACTGAAAACAGCACCAGAACAGGAAGCCTCTCATGTTACAATCCAAACTTCAAGCCTCATACTTTGCTCTAGCCAGCATTTTCAGTTTGAAGCTGACATGACAGCAGCAGGGTATTGAGTATCGGCAGCAAATTGAACTCAACGCATGACACATAAACAATTCTGTGTTCCATAATGCAATTATTGAAGTAGAAAGGACTATAGAAATGTGTGGTATATGTAACTGTCATCTTCAAAATGCTTGAAATGTTATGGGGACTCCAACCATTAAAGTGTCATAAAAAAGAAGTAAAAATATTGAATAAAGCACCTAAGATGCAGTCTTAATCATCTAACAGACTGCTTCACTGTTCTTCCTTTGCAAAGGTTTATATTACACCTTCAACAGTCTCTATGATCACTTACTACCAAACTATGTTTTTAAAATTCTGGAAAATACTGTTTCAATCAATGTTGCCATAATTCTTTTACTTTTTCATTTCCATGTTTGTAAAATGTATTAGAAAATTCCAAGTAATACTTACTGTGGAGGAAATTTTACAGATAAGAGGAAACAATTTATAGAAACTTTCCCAAAATTTATTTTGTAAGATTTGTTTACTTTTTCATCCAATAAACCATTTTCTAAATGTTTTGTCATTTATGTCAATAAATGATATCATTTTGTAAGTGCTGATATATGCTACATAAAAGCAATCTCATATAAAATAATGGCGGAAGCATTACAATGAGTTTCTTCCTGCAGAGAATAGTAGTGTTTTTTTGACATCTTTCCTCAACCACTGTCTCAACAGGAAAATAATAGAAAATAATGGAAAGTGAAACATATTTCTAGAACTGAAGAGCAGGACCTATTTTTTAATCAGTTAAACAGTAAGAGGCATATTTTTGTAGGATTAGAATCTCTTCTACATAAAATAGTTAAAAAACAACTTTCTGACAGTTTCTTGAGAGTTCTATGGCTGGACTATCTGCGTCGAAATACAGCATCTCAGCCTGAGAAAGATAGAATCAGTTAGGGTTGGAAGGGACCACAAGGATCATCTAGTTTCAGCTCCCCTGCCATGGGCTGGGACACCCTACCCTAGATCAGACTGGCCTTAAAACACCTCCAGGGATGGGGCTTCACCGACTTCCCTGGGCAACCCATTCCAGGCTCTCACCACTCTCATGGTGAAGAACTTCCTCCTCACGTCCAGTCTGAATCTACCCATTTCCAGCTTTGCTCCATTGTCCCTAGTCCTGCCACTACTTGATATCCTAAAAAGTCCCTCCCCAGCTTTTTTGTATGGTCACATATACAGATAAGTTTGTATGGTCACAGATACAGATTGTCCTTGGGCTGTAGTTCCTATATGATGAAGCAGGAGTGAAGATAAAATTCAGAAAAAGAAAAAAGATTAATACAATTAATGCAAGTAATGTGTGGGTGTCTGGATTAAGATGAAATATTTTGCTTATGGCTTTCCAAGAATAGTTTACAGAAATCAGATCTTTAATTGAAAAGGCTGTTTTGATTTTAATTGAAAACTAATGATAAGTGCCAACTGCAGAGTTTTTTAGCAGACTATTATATTGCTATTGACACTAATTATTTTTAAAAGCCATGTTTTATACACCTAGTCATATTGAACGGCAAATGTTTTTCATAAGTGCTCTCATGAATATTTACACAAGAATGCAACTCACTGTGAGAAAGGTGTAAGAGCTTAGAATTCGGAATCTAAATTACTGTGATAAATTCTGTGATGCAATACTGAGTGGCTATCTCCATATCTATTCCCATATGCTGTTTTAATCCTCTGATATTTTCAGATTTTGTTTTTTATTGATTTGGACAACACTTTCAAGAGACTATCTTGTTTGTTATCTTTGTCTGCCAGTGGTTGAATTCGTCTAAGCACATAGAGCTGTCTTCGTCTAAGCTCATACTTTAGGTGTACAGTTGGATCAGGAGTTTCTTAGCTGTTATTTCTCTTCTGTATAGTCTGGAGTGACAATTCTACTGATCAGAAGCCACTACACAGAAGCAAAATTCTAAGATAAATATGATAAATGTGAACATGCATGCCTTTGTGTTGGTGCTTACATTTTAGATTTCTTTATTTGAAAGGAAAAAAAAAGGTAAAAGTAGCATGCTCGTTCTCTAAAATTAACTGCAAAACTGGTGCTGTTTGGTCCTTACAGATCAATCACTCTCTGATATGAACAATTATGTCCTCTAAAGAGAAAGATTTGATTCTCTTACTGTCAGTATGAACTCTTTGGAAACATTTCACAATGTGGTGCCTGAAACAAAGGAAAATGGAAAAGACAAAACCGAATCACCTTAGTTTCCATTAAACTTTGGATTTAGGCATATGCCTTTCCTGCAATATGCCAGATGCTGAGTGTGACTTCTTCCACAGACAAATGTTTAATCTGTCATAATTTATCTACTCCCAGATGTTAACATGTTGACACAGGTCACAAAGGACCCCTGCTAAAGTGGTACTTGGAAACTTAGTAGATTTGCATGTGCTATTACTTACTGTGCACAAGATCATGTATGCTTCCACATTATTTTAATGTTTTGGATTCGTTGTGATTTATCTCTATAACTGTTTTTTTAAAAATCAAGAATTCAGAACTCTGGATGTTATTTTGAAGGTTATTTGTTACCTGTGACTGATCATCTGGCATCACAGTGCATCATTTTTTTTTTCTAGTTCTCATGGCATATGCTATGATTCATAATCACTTCTCTGTGTGTTTTTACTATATCATTTCTCATGCCTATGATATTTAAAGTTGCCTTCCTACTAAATATGTTTACCAGAGAATTATAGAGTCACAGAATGGTAGGGGTTGGAATGGATCTCTGGAGACCATCCAGTCCTACCCCCCTGCCAACATAGGTGTGCTAAGATCAGGTTGCACAAAAACGTTTTCAGACAGGTTTTGAAAGTCCCCAGAGAAGGAAACTGCACAACCTCTCTGGGTAACCTGTCCCAGTACTCCATCACCCTCAAAGTAAGGAAGTTTTATCTTTTATTTTGAAGTGCAGCTTCCCGTGTTCTAATTTTCACCCATTGCCCCTTGTCCCAATTCTTCATGCCTTATAGAATCATAGAATGGTAAGGTTGGAAGGTACCTCAAAGATCATCTAGTTCCAACCCCCTGCCATAGGCAGGGACACCTCCCACTAGTACAGGTTACTCAAGGCCTCATCCAACCTGGCCTTGAACACCTTCAGGGAGGGAGCAGCCACAATGTCCCTGAGCAACCTGTTCCAGTGCCTCACCACCCTCACTGGAAAGAACTTCCTCCTAACATCCAGTCTAAATCTCCTCTCTGCCAGTTTAAACCCATTGCCCCTAGTCCTGTCATTACAAGACCTTGTAATCATTTTTATATTTGCTCATAACACTTTTCCATAAACTATGTAACATATAATACTTTTCTCTGTATTAATACTTTCTTTTCTCCTATTGCTTTTACCTACAGATAGCCAAAGCAATCTTCACTGACATTCACGTCAAGTGGATCAAGCTCACTGGATTGTAAACATCTCAGTTGCTATTTACCTTACACAGGGCTGCATGCTGTTATTCCATAGTCAGTGACAAATAATCTTTCAGGTGAAAGAAATTAATGACATCTGTTAACAAATATATATAGGATGTTAAGAATTATGATGCAAAAATTTTAATGTATTGAGATGTTCTACCTAATATGGTTATTATAATTCATTTGGTTATTAGTACTATTCCTTCTCAGTTTGTCTTTTTCTCTCTATTTCTTATATTGTACTTCTGAAATGTATATAAAATAAGTACAATTATTTAAAGATTAAATAATAACTTTGCCATTTAATATATTGGACTTAAAAGCTTTCAAAGGGAAGATTCTGGGTCTAGGGCATTATATTTACCCAAACTTAGAGAGAAATAGAATTAACCTATGAATTATGTTTTCATTCTGAGCAAATTCATAAATGCAGATATTTCCCAGGTAAGGGACTTTACCATTAGTTTTCCTGTATCTTTCTCTAACTAATACTTTCTCTAACTTAATAAGCATGTAACTATTTCTACAGAAAACATTAATGTGAATTGAGCAATAATACTAAAATTTCACTTAGCTGAGGAAGATGAAAGAGTAGGGAGATACATTCCAGATTCCACTATTCAAATCAGGTACTTAATAACAGAATATTACTTGCATCGGAGTGAAAGAACACAGATTTGAGTTATGTTAAATTGATTTATTTCTCAGGAAATCTTGAGCCTTATTACATCAAAAATAGATCTCAATACTTTTTTTTTTTTTCCCACCTTCTGAAACTCTTGGGGTTTTGGCTTAGCCAGCTACCTTTTGGAAGTCCCAATTGCCATCAGCAAAGTCAGTGTCCAAGAGAAATTCACAGAGCTTGTTGAACCTAATGGGTTTGTCAAACACAATTTCAGGCTGAATGAAAGGAACAATTAAGTCTTTTTATGTATCAAAGATAGCTGGAAGCAAAGGAACAATCATCTAAGGCAAACAGCAGATCAGAGTTTGTTTGAACACAGGCTTTGGACCTATGAATAGATTCATTTATGTCAATTCTGCTTGTCCAGATTTTTAATGTAGTTGTGAATGTGTGACAAATCTAAAAAGTTATGCCACCTCTTTTGGGTAATTCAGAGCCAAGTATTGTGGTTTTAAAAGTTCATTTCTTAGTGACTAGTGAGCACAGATCTTATACTGCTTGATGTACTGCCTTCTTAGTTTTACATAGAATCATAGAATCATAGAATCAACCAGGTTGGAAGAGATCTCCAAGATCTCTGGTCAAACCCAGCACCCAGAGCATGACACTAAGTGCCTCATCCAGTTTTTTCTTGAACACCTCCAGGAATGGCAACTCCACCACCTTCCCGAGCAGCCCATTCCAATGGCACGGTGTAGTCTGTGTCACCTTTAATGTTATTTTTTATTACCTCTTTTTATACCTATGAGGCTGATAAAGTGTGATACTCGCCTGTTTGAACTTGTAGGCATTAAGTAATCAGATGGCAAAAAGGCAGGGTTTAGACATAGGAAGCTGAGTAAGACCTGATGAAGTAACTGTCAATGTTAGTGTTCAGAGGTGCAAACTAAACAGTTCTCTGCCTTTCAGATTCTGGAGCAAATAAATTACATAATCTTTTATTTCAGCTGCAATTAGGTAAAAAAAAGTAACCAGGTTTTCATATTTTTGTTAACAATAAACAAGCCTATGTATGCAAGGAATGCATCTTTGGTACATAACTAACTCATTCCCCTACCAGAAACAATCATTCCTGCCTGAGTATTAGCCAGCTACTCACACCAGCTTAATAATCTATCTATAAAGCTGCATCCAACATTATCTTTCTTACCTACTGATCTTTACTACTCATTCCTCTCTCCAAATCCCCTTGCTGGCAAACCTTTACTACTCTGCTAAGTTTAATTTTCCAGGATTGTTGCTTTCAAGGCCCTGCACAACTGCCTGTGTAGACTTTAATAGACTCAGGTGAGAGAGCATTTCTCATCTTGAGTGAAGCTTGAAGAGTTTGTCCACGAGAGAACAGGAGGCTTTTTCGTTTGGTTTTGTTTTGTATGATTTTTTTTTCTACATCCAATTTGCAGCTATGCATTAAGTAGTCTTCCCTGACCCCTTCTCATTAGTAGATCTATTTCTCCTGGCTGACAGCTTTGAGTCTTGCCACAGCCTGAGATGAGACCAGACACAAATATTCATTTCACTTGATGTATCAACTTCCTAACACCCTGGAACATGATCTGTAGCCACAAAACAGACAGTGACTGACACATCCAATGTTATGCTGTATGTATATCTTTGTGTGTTTACTTATTTATCAGGAATATAATTATATTTGCTCCTTTACAGTTCCTCCATGGCAAAAACTTGAATATATGTATAGTTTTGAGCTCTCTCAGGTAGGAAATTCAGTACTCTAACGCAAAAATTGTTCCATATGTATTTTCTGTTTCTTGATGTCACCTTGAGCCTGTTTTATTGCCCTAGGCTCACATTTCAAAGGCCTGGGCCTCCGCATTTCAAAAGAGCTCAGCTGCCTCACATTTCAAAAAACAAGCCTTTGCTTTCCTTGTATTCCCATGAGCTCACTACCTGTTTTGGAATATTTAGCTAAGATTCCCACACAGTGTAGAATAGATTGTTTCCCCATGTGCTGTTTTCCAACTTTTCCCTTCACTTAGCATATAAGCTAAACTTAGATAAGAATGAAAATTACTGTCTTACATGTGAAAGAGTGGCTTTGGGGGACATAAAAGCTAATTTGAGGAGGAAGTTTGAAGAGCCTCAGACTATTTGCACAGACACACACTGGAGCAGGTTGCCCAGGGAGGTTGTGGCTGCTCCGGTTGGATGAGGCCTTGAGTAACCTGTGCTAGTGCTAGATGATCCTTGAGGTCCCTTCCGACCTTACCATTCTATGATTCTATGATTCTATGATTAAATAGTTCAATGAGTCATACCTCATGAATATGTAGTAGATAGGAGAAACAATTGGATTAGGTAGGTGTGACTTTGTGAAAGCTCATGTATTTAAAAAAAAAAAAAAAGAGAGAGAGAAAAAAAAGTGCATGTATATATGTATATATATTATACATACATTTTTACAGTTACATAAATATATATATATATTAAAAAGTAGATTTTTTTTTATTTTCATCCAGTAGTCCAGTCTAATACTATTACTTTTTCTTCTAATAATCAGTTAAGAGTATGACAAGCATTGCACACATTGCATGACTGTGACAGATTTGAACTTCTCAGACTATTCTAATACTGTGTAGACTGGCACATCAAGATAACTCATTTGGAATATGAGTGGAAGACTAGGAAGAGTACCCTGTCTGTTTTTATGTTTTCACTTCATTAGATTGCCAGTGTCACTGAGTTTCTTAGGTTAAGTAGACTGTAATCATGTAAATCTCTGCTGAGCTTATTGCTGTGATAGGAGAATATTTGAAGCTATACCTTTGCTATTGATAATCATTTTCCTACTACATTAAGTCTGCATTTAATCCAAATTGTTAGTTTTTACATGGCAGGAAGCAAAATAGCCCTGTATTTAAATAGATTTCTTATGTCTCTAGTGACTAGTGAAAAGGGAATACCACACCCATTTTAAAACAGTTGTAAAAAGAGGATGCTCGGAACTGCTGCCTACTCAGCTTCACCTCAGTGCCTGACAAGATCATGGAGTAGAAGATGCTAAATGGTATGTCAAAATATGTATAAGACAGAGAGGTGATTAGAGACATTACCAACTTGGCTTCACCAAGGGCAAATGGTGCCTGATTAATCCAATGGCCTTCTGCAATTAAGTGACTGCATCAATGGACAAAGGAAGAACTACGAATGTCCCTTACCTGGACTTTGGTAAGCCTTTAATGTAGAGATAACATTCTTGCCACTAAATTGGAGAGCTGTGGTTTTGGTAGTAAATTTCTACATCTCCAAAACTGCTCTACTGAACAACATGCATGTAAGATGACATCAGGTGACAAGGTATATCTGGGATAAGGATGTTCTCTGAAATGTGGGACTCAGCAACTGCCAAACCAATGCAACCTCGGGCTATGAGTCTAAGCATGCAAGCAGGAAGCCTGGAATGAGAAGTTATTCAAAGGGTGAGAATGAAAATTGGTCTCATGGTCAGAAGTAGCAATTCATATAAAAAAGCATACGTGAAAATTCTGAAGTTATTTACATCTTGGTAAACAGACCTGTGACACCGTTGTGCAAATTTCTCTGTGAAACAGAAAACTGTGAGGTTAAAATGGAAGAAAACATGGCTTTTCTGCACCAGTAAAAAGTACTAATTGTAGAAGCCATGTGATTCAGAGAAATAGATTACTATTTTACATTCCTCTTCATTAGAACTTTAAAGCTGAGCTAAGATTGATTGTGTTCTGGTGAGAACAATAGCTGCATCAGATAGTTAGTGGATACTTAATTAGAAAGCACAAGAATTCTAATAGAACTTACTATTATTATTGAACAATTGTGATGAGACTGCTGCCTGTACATTACTGCACTTTAAAAGTAATCTAGAGTCTGATTTAATACCTAACAGCTCAGGAATTTTCTGTATTGCATATATGCATATATAATCTGAACTGAATGTTATTGGGGTGCACTTGTACTGTCATAGTCTTGGACTTCATAGAAGTTCATGAATCATAACTCTGCTTGAGAGTTTAGTTTGTGGTTATGAGTGAAAAACAAACAGACAAGCAGGGAAATCTCACACTAAATGAACCTGACATTACGAAACATCAACTGGTTCATCTATATGATAGTAGTTTCACATCAGGACTACATGAATAATTAATTTGCTCTGAATGGAAAATACATTTAAAGTGGTATGCTACTTTTACTTAAAACCACAATTTTGTTGGCATGATTTAACCACTGAACTGTGATCTAAGAAGAAAAAAAATGTCTCTGCTATTAATCTTTAATAAGATATACCAAGTAACAGAGCTGTAATTCAACAGCTACAGCAAATAATTCCACATCACCTCAGATGCATTGATTCAAAAATCTTCCCTAAAGAATACTACTAAAGACTATGAAAGAAACTGTTTTTTCCTTTGAACAAATACCTTTTAAAGAAGAAAACAGATCCTCCACAAATCTCAGTTTCTAAAGAGAGAATCTATAAGAATAATGAGAAAAATTAAATAAAAAAAAAATGTTAAAATACCACTTGTCACATATGAGTACCCTGTGGTCTAAAAGGCCTATGGTCTTAATCAGCTGGAGTTTCCCTTCAGCATATAGTATCTAAAAAAAACTTGGTTTTAAACCTTTATACTATCTTCCACACTTCCACAATTTATTGATCTGTACATAACCATCACCAATGACCATGAGACTTTTTTAGATTCATATCAATAGGAAATCAAACAAAGAAAGAAACAAAATACATTTTTAAAAGCATAAAAGCTTTAAAATCCTATAGGTGTTATCACTACTTCAAAACATTTTCAAGTGTGGCTTTCTGTTCTTGCTAAGTAGAGGCGGTAATACAGATATAACAATTGTACTCTCAGCATTAGCAATTTCATTGCATTGGCTGCCACTATGATATATACTGAGGCTGAAAATGAAAAGTATACTGACAGTTGGTTATTTACATGAAAAGTAACAAGCTGTCCTTATTCAGAAAGGAAAGACTTAAATTTTCAGTTTACATTCAGTGCCTGACTTAAGATAATACTTTAATTGAACTAATCCAGAAGAATAAACAAATCTTTCCTGACAGGGGTGAGTACAGGAACAATAATTTACTAATGCCTTTATCAGTATAAAAAAAGTAAGAAAGTTAATGGATCTAATTCTCTCATCTCTTCTGAAAGTCTGGTACCAGGCAAAATGTAACATTAGAAAAAAGAAAAACAACCTAGAATGCAAAGGTGAATTTTGAGTGAAAAGTTATAAAGACTTATTAAAAGTTCATTAAAAAGCTGAGGGATAAAATGAGGTTTAGGAATTAAAAATATCTTTAGATAAACAAAGCCAACGAGCTACAAAACATATTAATTGAAGAATAAGAAGTGAAAAAATGCCAAGAATTTTAAAATGAAGCCACTGTGCAGCAGTTAGACTTTATTTCAAAGATAGACTCATAGATAGGGAAAATAATGCCTAAGCATATGTAAAAGAACCTATAGGATTCTTTAAAGAAAATATTGCTCTTAGAGGTACCACAATCTACCTTTATTGTTCTGTTTTTAAAATCCTTTTGGAAGTGAAGACAAGTATCCTATTGATCATTTCACACCTGAATATAGCCAGCTATACTCATGGACAGGCAAACACTTCACAGTGCAACATACAATGATATTTATACAAATCATCAGGAATTTGATTCTGTCTTTTTTGTAGCCAAACTCAAGCACATACATGGAATTATGTGGGACAGACCAATCTTTTCTTTTTTAATATAGAAGGTTCTGAAAAATNAAAAAAAAAAAAAAAGTTTAAGCATAAAAAGGAGCTGGACAGGGAAAGGTAATGGGGTAACACTGGACTTTGATTTCTTTGGTTTATCTGTGCTATCTTATCACAGATTTGTCTTTGTTGTAATTTTTTTACCGATAATCTTTCACCACCTTCACAGCTCCCAGTTTACTGGAAGATTTACAACTATCTCTTTGTTTTAACTGAGTACTCTGGGTCTACCATTCAGCCTCAGCAGGCATATGAAATCCATAGATTTGTTCAGAGAAATGCTTTATAGCTTATGGCAAATTTTCTGAATCCAGAAATTTACAATATAAATTTAAACAAAAAAAAAAAAAGGTGGGGGGAGAGGGTGTGTGCTTATTTGCATTTCAAAACTGTACTCCTGACATAGGTTGAGTCTTAGTCTACTGCTATTCATACCATTCTGCCACATGCCAGCTTCCAAAATAAAAGTGCTGGCTGGAGCAAAGTATCATGGGGCTGGAAGTTCAGATTGCAACATGAGAAGCTTCCTGTTCCAGTTGCTGCTTCTTGGTTCCAGGATTTTTTTTGGGTGTTGGTGCAAGGCAAATGGCAGTCAGGTAGCTGCTGGTTTTCTTTTATGCTATTTCTTTCTGTATTTCACTGCACCACTTCTGCAAATAGGCTAAGCTAAGGTAATCATACATTATATTACTAGATTAATTATATTATTAGCTAAGGTTTCTGCCTTTATGTTATCTCATTTGTTAAGTAAACTCTTATCTCTTTATCTCTCATCTCTTTATCTCAACCCTGAATTTTTGTGTGTTTCTTTTCCTTCACTTCTGTGTTGGGGAAGCAGGCAGGTTAACCCTTGCATTAACCCATTACAACAGCATGAGTGTAGGAATTGTCAGTTTTCTAAAGAATGGTAGTATTGATATTGTTTAAGAAAACTCATTACCAATGTCAATAAAATTTGTAAAATTACAATTGAAAGATCTTTACAAAGAAAGTTGCATCATTCCAGCCAAATTAATAGATTTTTTTTCTCATGGGTACAAGCCTTGCATGAAGTGCAATATTCATGGGCTGTGGATGTTTGAGCATAAGATTAATAATCCTTTCAATGCTTATATAGATATTTAGACTATTTATACATAATTCACATGAATCCCATAATTCAAGTAGATCGAAGATAAATGGAATTGCACTGATAAATTGTTGCATTGTGCTAGTAGGTGCACTCTAAAATATCAGTACTACACTACTAATCTAGACCCTATTTAAGCACCTAAATCTAGATGAGATTCATTCAACAAAGTTTCACTACCTATATATACATTCTTATTTATGACTAGAGTTCTTGGGCGCAGCAGCAGCAAAATTATTATCACTCCTCTCACTGTCTTCTTATTTCCATCTTGCTGCTCACAAATATATCAATAAAATTCTGATCTGGAGCAGGGTACAGAGTAATAATAGAAGTATTTTTATAATATTAATTGCACACAATGCCATGTACATTCAAAACAAACTTGCATGATAAAATGCACTGTGGAGGAAAGAATTTAAACACCTCTTCCTTCCTAAATCTCCAAGTAGGGTAAGATACTTACTAAAATCAAGTGATAATATCGTGTTTTCAAAAACAGAGGCTGTCTTGTTACACTTTTCTGTCAAAAAAAAAATGTCTCTGTGAGCACTAACAAATGAGATATACCCTCGTTAGTGTTATTTGCAGCCACTTCAAATATGATCTTTTAGGACAATCTTTTCAAGTAAGATAAAAAGGTATGATGCAAGTTGTGTTTCACATTTACACCTAAACTAATATAGAAAACCCAGTCACCTTGTTTGCCTATTGTACACTTTAGATACTTATTATTGTAAGATAGGTACTGATATTAATGACTTACAATACCATCTAATGGCAGCAAGCAAATGCACTGTGAGAAAAATTATGATTCTGTTACTAGTATCATTAAAAACTAGTTGCTGTTACTTTGGCAGGGCTGTTAGTACTTATGTGTTTCAAGACAAAGATCTAGGGAAGGCAAGGTATTTCCTCCTACATAAAGACCAGTGGCAAATGAATATAAGGAAGTAGTATTTATATCTTAATTAGATCTTACCAAAATATGGAAACCTCATATTTGACAGGAAGTGTCAAATGCTTTAAATGTCCCAAACAAAAGTGAAAATTAAAAGTTNCAAAGTGTGGGGGGGAGGGTAACTCCCGAACCTACATCACAGACTTTCTTCCATCAGAGAGAGAATACCATTATGAAAACATGTTCAACCATAATTAACAAATAATCCAAGGAAAAGCAGGAAAAAAGCAATCTAAATACTTCAGCTTCCAACACTCAGATACATTAAAATTTGTGGCTGAAAAGAGCAATTACATGTTTCAAAAAATTTTTTTTTTCAATTTAGTGTTTCCTATACATAAGACAGATCCTCAGATTCTTTGTCAGCTCCAAACTATGGAACAATGATGGCTCAGTACATTGTTATCAGTAAACATCAAGCTGTATTTTAATACGAATAACTTAATGACAGAAACAGCAAGTTTGAACCAAAGGCTGTAATGCAATCATTCATTAAATATGAATGATGATGTACTATGAGGAAAGCAGCAAAATCTAACCTTACCAAAATAATGAATATTTTTTTTTTTTGCAAGAAGCATTGATGTAAATTTGTTTCCTAGTTTGCCAAGGAAAAGTTAGCTATTTAACATCTTTGTTTTATCACTTCAAAAAAATGTGGCTTTCTTATCAAGCTGAAATTATAGCAGGACTTCCAGGGGCAACTTCATTTTTTGTAATTATTAAGCATAACCTTGTTCATGCAAGCAGTTATTTCCCATTATTTACAGTTCTACATACTATCATTTTTTTTCTATTCCCATCTAATTGCCTTGTTTTAATTGCTCCTTTTGACAGACTCCATCTTTTAAATTCATGCTTGCTTTTATGCTTGCCTATGTTTTAGGAATTGTCAGGTTATAGAGTTCTGGTACAAAGGCAGTTGCATTGACACCAGCAACAATTCTTTGGCTATGTTTCTTCTTAACAAACCTTAGCTATGTAAGTAGTAAACCTCTGACCTAAAGCTAGTCCTAAAAGAGAGAAGTATGGTTTCACAGCGTTATTCATCCTACTGATTTCAGAAACTCTTTAGAATGGTGTAAATTCCTCTCTGCCTCTCACAGGGGAATGTCTTGGAAAATCCGCTTTAGCAGAGGAGTTGGACTAGATGATCTCTGGAGGTCCCTTCCACCCTATCATTGTGTGGTTCTTTGAATGTGAGTCCTTTCTAAAGACAGCCTCCCACAATGGGAATGGTGATCTGCCTCATGGTAGCAAAATTCCTCAGTGAGCAGGTGTATTCTGCTACTGCCATCCTGTCAGCTATAGGCCTTCCTCTTATCCACTCAGCTCAGCACCATGTGCTCAATACTCAACAATGAGCTTTCCAGCTAGTGGACTTTTTCTACCTCATTGCTAGCCCCTCACACATACCACATTTGTCATGTGTTTAGGACCCAGCTGCACTCAGTTCTTTAAAAAGTTACTCATAATATACCAGTGAAGTACCTAAGGACCAGGCACTTACTAGTTGTCCTAAGGACATCCAGTGCTTGAACAGGCAGTTAATCCATTCAGAAAATCTGTGCACTTTTTATATTGCATAAATCTTACCTGGGCAACAATATGATAAATAACAAATCAAGACATAGAGTTAACAAAGCTATGGTAAATGGGGAAAGGATAAATAAATGTTGTCCATTATTTAGGAGGGAATGACAGTGGTAGGCAGGATGAACATAGCAGGACTGAAAAAGTAGATTATGTGATTGGGATTATAGGGTGTTTCTGCTGAGCAACCCTGCACAAGATTAGTAGAATTTGCAGCAGAGCAAGAAATCTGTCCTTTCTTTGATATTTACATCTGTTTTCAACTGCTTGGCTTGGACACTGGAGAGGGAATACTAAGAGACATCTTAATTTCCTGACAACTGCCACATACACTAACAGGGGACGTAAAATTAATTTAGGTTGAGGTGCCTAGTTGTCACTTCATTGTTCTTTTGCTAGGATTTCTTACCTTATCACACAACTCTTTATAGTAGCATTGTTAATTCACATTTATATTGGTCTGAAGTAGAAATAAAATATCGAGTTCCTGTAGCAAAGTATTCCCCTTAGGGCTTTGCTGTGCACTGTCTCTCCTACAGTCAGGTGCTCTGCAAAGAGTAAATATTAAGTGCTAATCTTTTTTGTGTCGTGAAACTTTACATTGAAATTAGAAGAATGGGGAATAATCAAAATGTAAATAGAGATTTTACACTGAGTGACAATGCTTTTTATGGTTCCCATTCAATTTTAACTGTGCCCTTGTCATTACCCCATTTTGGGGTAATGGTGGGGCGGCAATGGAATAAAAATTATTGGAATGCATTTCTAAAGCTTTTGTGTTACAGTGGCTCAAATTCGGTCCACTGGTCTTCTATAAATCATGCTTCTTGAAGGACTGAAATTTCCAAATATAAATTAGCTGATTTAACAACAACAACAACAAAATATATGAACAGCATAGCAAAAACAATGTGACACAGCTCTATCTGTGTTATGGGAAACATAATATGGAGAATTCTCTTGGTCTTGTAATGACAGGACAAGGGGCAATGGGTTTAAACTGGCAGAGGGAAGATTTAGACTGGATGTCAGGAGGAAGTTCTTTCCAGTGTGGGTGGTGAGGCACTGGAACAGGTTGCCCAGGGAGGTTGTGGCTGCTCTCTCCCTGGAGGTGTTGAAGGCCAGGTTGGATGAGGCCTTGAGTGACCTGTGCTAGTGGGAGGTGTCCCTGCCTATGGCAGGGGGGTGGAACTAGATGATCCTTGAGGTCCCTTCCAACCCTACCATTCTATGATTCTACCAAGACCCAGTAAACTCTCCTTTAATAGAAAAGATACAACTGGATCTGGTAATTGGCATCATGAATTGTATCACAGTATCACAGTATCACAGTATAAGCAAGGTTGGAAGAGACCTTAAAGATCATCAAGTCCAATCCATTACCACAGACCTCAAGACTAGACCATGGCACCAAGTGCCACGTCCAAACCTGCCTTGAACGCCTCCAGGGATGGTGACTCCACCTCCCTGGGCAGCCCATTCCAGTAGCGAATGACTCTCTCGGTGAAGAACTTTCTCCTCACCTCGAGCCT
>WBNM01024396.1:9581-33344 GCA_013399055.1 Ramphastos sulfuratus | reverse complement strand
AGCCAGGACTGGTGGAAAATGATGGAGAGCGGCTTGGCCAGCTCATCTGCCAGCTCTCTCAGCACCCTAGGATGGATCCCATCCGGTCCCATGGACTTGTGGGTGTCCAAGTGGCTCAGCAGGTCTCAAACTAATTCCTCATGGACTTCCAGGGCAACACAGCGCTCCCCGACCCCATCACCCAGCTCAAGAGGCCACTTGTCATTGGCAGGAAATACTCTGCCTGAGTTTGTAAGCTATGTTTATCTGTTACATCTTTCAAAGTTTGTGGTACAGGAATTCTTCCAAAATAAATGAGTGTGCCTTTTGCATGTTCTCACATTCTAATGATTTCTGCCTGTCAGTTGTGGGTTTGGAGCAGAATTAAAGTAGTCGCATATGAATGCAATTAAATGTTATGTGCCACACATAGAGTCTGAATGCTGACAAAGTTCATAGGACAGTTAGCAAAAATTCTCTTGACTACCTGATATTGATGCTAAACTGAACACAGCCAGTTCAGTCAGGTGAGTGATACAGTTTCACTTGTCCTTGTCTGTGTCTGGTGTTTTGCTGTTCAGGACTTAAGTATTTTGCACCTAATGTATCAATGGATGTTTGTTTGGGTTTTTTGCTGTTTTTTGTTTTGTTGAGGAAAAAAAGTAAATTTCAAAGCAAAAAGAAAGAACAGTACACATGAGTTACAGACTTTGGACAGAAGATGATTTATGAGGCTTGACAAGGCAATTTACAGCTTTTCTGTTTCTGCATTCAGAATACGCTCTGTGTCTAACAGGAACTCCTATTAATTACCTCATGAAACAAAGTCATAGTTGTGACATAAAATATGAAATACCATTTAAAAAGTAAACATTTGATCATGTATCATAGCTGAATGAATTCAGAATCAGTGTAAAAAAAAAAATTGTAAAGATTTGTCCCAGCTTCTGGTATATAAACCAAAGTAAAAAAATCCCATTTCTCAAATAAGTAAAAAAAAGTGGACAACAAAGGGGAAAAAAGATAAAATACCCACAGCAAGTTAGTTGATTAAACATATCTTGTCAGGTTTAGGCATATTTAAAGCTAGGTTTGGCAGATTAAAGGCCTGGATTTGCTGCATTTCTTTTCTAATAATAATGCAATATAATGTTACAGCACTGCTTCATTGAAATATTTACTACTGAAGAGAAAATTGCTTTTATAATTATACATCCCTATTTAAATTTACATAGATGTTGAAGACTTTACGAAATAAAAAAAAAAAAAAGAAATCAACAAATTATAAGATTTTAATTCTCCCAGTTATATGGGGACAACACTTTCATTACTGTTAAAAGGATTTAAGCACCTGCACTGAAGGATAAGTATGGATGATTGGATTTTTCGTTGTAATTTACATTGTAGTTTTTCCTGCTAAAAATTGTGTACCAAAAAATTGCATTCATTATAATTTTTCATTTTTATTGGTTTTAAAATATGTTATATATCCAAAAATTCCACGATAGAACATATTTGAGTGGCTCTCAGAAACTTAATTTCTCTCTTCTTTTATTCAGTCTGTATGAAAAACTCAGTATTTGACCAGTGTGATACATCATCTAACTCACATGAGGTTTTTTCTGCACCATGTATATATATATACTCTTAACCTCTCTTGATATTTACACTTTTTATCCACCTAGAATTCATGTGGTCATTAAAACCCACACTAGCTTCTCAGCAGAGAGATACATATTTCCATCACAAAAACCAAACACAACAAAACACCAAAAAACACCAAAACCAAAACACCCTGAAATGTTATAAAGCTGTCTAAAAATTACTTTCCATTAATGCTTATATTTGTGGAAGCATAGAATCTATATTTCAGCATTACATATAGTCTGGAATGTTCCATATAAATAGCAGATTATTTTGGAGTCATAGAATTGCTTTGGTTGGAAAGGAACTCTGAGAACAAGTCCAACCACTGTCCTAACACCATGTCCCAAAGCACCATGTCTATATGATTTTTGAACACTTACTGGGATAGTGACTCCACCATCTCCCTGGGCAGCTTATTACAATGCCTGATCACTGTTTAAGTGAAGAAAATCTTTCTAATATCCAATCTAAACCTCCCCTGATACAATTGAGGCCATTTCTTGTTCTATCACCTGGTACTGGGGAGAAGAGACCAACCCCCACATCATTACAACATCCTTTCAGGTAGTTGTAGAGAGCCATGGGGTCTTCTCTAGAATAAATAGCCCTAGTTCTCTCAACTGGTCCTCATAAGACTTGCTTTACAGACCTTTCACCAGCTTTACTGACCTTCTCTGGACATGCTCCAGCAATTCAGTGTCCTTCTAGTGAGTGGCCTGAAACTGAACATAGTATTTGAGGTGCAACCTCTTCAGTGATGTGTACAGAGGCACAATCACTTCCATGCTGTCCATAACAACTTCTTTAAAAGTTACTCTAAGTTTGGTACTCAATATTTTTTTTAAAATCAGGATATTCACTCAGAAGCCTAAGTATCAGTTTAGAAATCACTAGTATTATAAAGTTAGAAATCTTGATATCATTTGCACCAGCTAGACTTATTTTATGGCAGCAATACCTATATTATGTCTTCCTCTAGCAACAACAACAACAACAACAACAACAAAAAACAACACCTCAACCAACCAACCAACCAACCAGAAAAACAAAACAAAACAAAACAAAACAATCCTCAGAAAACCCAAACTAAACAAAACCCCCCAAACAAACAAAAACCCACCAAAAAAAAAAAAAAAGAAACCCAAATAAACAAAGAAAAAGAAGTAAGCAGAGTTGTTTTAAGAGGGTAATTTGCAGAAAAAGAGACCCTAAATATTTCTTTCTTCTTGAAGCTGGAGTAGCAGTGACATGTAATTTTAAAGAGGATTATTAATTAGTGACAGAAAAGGTATTTACCTGTTGTGCTATTTGTGTCCATGCAATGAAAAGGGATTAGGTTATTTCTCCATGATGAAGGAAGATTACTGTGGTCTAAACTATAGATATGCTAAGTATAGAAAAGATCATTTCTTGAGAGACATCTGTTAGCTTGGATTTTACTCAATTTCTGTTTCCTGTCAAGATCATCACTGCAAATGAGAGAACATGTTAAGTCATTGGCAGGAAATACTCTGCCTGAGTTATTCTTACTATGTTTAGCATATAGATCCATTTTCTCCCATTACTTAGACCTGTTCCACTTTATGTTGTTGCTAAAATGCTTCTTGATTTCTAAAATGCAAATTATTCTCATTAATCAATCTGATCACCAGGGTTTTGCTTCATGAGCTTCACAAAAATATTTTTTTTTTCTGTTAGGACCATGAATTCTATTTAAACTAAGCATGCGAGATTTTAAAGGAGTCTATTAAGATTAATGCTATCAATTCTATATTTTGTTTTTCTAATCAATGTCTCTAATCAAGAGTTCACCTTTGACATAAAACCTTTTAAAAATACTTTAAAGCACCTTTGTCCTGCTCTTCCAATTCTTGCCTACTTTTTGTTCTGTGCAAGTGTTCATATAATATGACTTTATTTCCTCAAGGTTCAAGGTAATTCATTCCAGCACTAGTTTTGCAGGAGTGGTCTGAAAAAATGAGCACATGGAAGTGCCAAACTTTAAAGCATATTAGAAAGTATGAAGAGCTTTGAATACCTAACTGAATGATATTCAGCAATGAAAGAAATGAAGAGGTGATGAAAACAACGAATAAAGTCCCAGAGTACTACAAAACAATTGCAACATGTCACTTTGACTTGACCATTGTACTTCTGTATTGATGCAACATCACAGTAAAAACATTGCAAAACACTATCAAGGCACCCTGCTGCTTTGTTCTGTGGTTCTCCCTGACTATTTGACACTTTTTCTTATCTTCCTTCTCTTTCCTCTCACTCCCAACTTCTTAGGGGAGCCAGGTTACTCTTCATGTATTTTTCCTTTCTCTTTTTAACCCCTTTTAAATTTTTTTTTTCTTCTGTCATAGATGATTTTCAATGACCTGATTCTGTTTATAACTTTATGAGTGTCAAGGACCATTAAGTCAACTGCAGATATCTTGCTCTCTGGGTATTTTCTGGTCATAGACAACAGAAGAAGAGCTTTATAGAGGCAAACTATAGGCAGGGATCAAAAAAATGTATGTGTCCCTGTGCTCCAAAAGGATGCCAATTAATCAACCCTTTGTGAATCTTGATATTAAACTTATGCTATAAGGAAATTGAGTTTCTAGAAAGAAGACTCCTCAAGCTTTTAGTATCTCAAATTTCTGTCCTAATGCAAGATGTGAAAGGTACAGATCTAAAAGAACATATAGCCTCGAAGTTGCTATTACGGAATTGGAGGGTGTAGCCATTTCACAGTATCACAGTATAAGCAAGGTTGGAAGAGACCTCAAAGATCATCAAGTCCAACCATTACCACAGACCTCAAGACTAGACCCTGGCACCAAGTGCCACGTCCAAACGTACCTTGAACACCTCCAGGGATGGTGACTCCACCATCTCCCTGGGCAGTCCATTCCAGTAGCGAATGACTCTCTTGGTGAAGAACTTTCTCCTCCCCTCCAGCCTCAACTTCCCCTGGTGCAGCTTGAGACTGTGTCGTCTTGTTCTGGTGCTGGTTGCCTGAGAGAAGAAAGCAACCTCCTCCTGGCCACAACCCCCCTTCAGGTAGTTGGAGACAGCAATAAGGTCTCCCCTGAGCCTCCTCTTCACCAGGCTAAACAATCCCAGCTCCCTCAGCCTCTCCTCATAGGGCTTGTGCTCGTGAAATTACTTCTCATGAAATATAGTCTTCAATTTGCATTTTACTCTGTTAGCCTCCATTATTCGATCCCCCATTTATATCTTAACTCCCGCAGCACTCAGCAACATGAATGCAGCTCAGGCACTGTGATCACTAAGTTTTGTCTTCTGGTCTCTGAAGATGCAGCCACCTGCTTTGTTGAAAGGAAAAAAATGAGTCATATGTCACAAAGACAGACATCTGGATACTCAGAATGAGTTTTATATGATATTCAGTATGAACTTAAAAGGGAAATATAATGACATATCACACAGGAGGTATAAAAATAAGTAAAGGTAAATTAGGGAGATTTGGGCTTGATGAATTTACAAAATTAATTAAGGATGGGGGAACTTTCCCTGTTCATCCTTATCTATTCACATGGTAGACAAAAACATAAGGAGAGGGGAAAATGTCTGGGAAAAGTTGGCTATGAGTATCCTGGATCCATATCTATCACGTAAGCATTGATGCTTCTCAAGGGTCAGGAGTAAACAATGTTCATTTTTAGCTAGGAAAGGTGTGGTTTGGATTCTAGTAGATTAGATGCCATAAAAGAAACCTTTAATGTGAAACAAGGTATGGATCTGATGTAAAATGACGTGTGTAGGAGGATCATAGAAAACCAGCAGAATTGTACTTTTCAAAGCCATTCAGTTCAGCAAATTTTTAATTTCTGTCAGAAACTAGAGAAAATGCTAATTGAGGATGAAATTCATTCAGCACAAAATTTAAAGAGATGACGTGTAGAGCTTATCTAGTTACTTATGGCTCACTTTACTATAAATATAAATAAACAAGGATGTCTAACTGATCTCATTATATGGTAAATGCCTAACATAGATTAGATTAGATTAGTCACATTCTAAAAGCAATGTAATGTTAAAAATGCAATTTCATGCCATGTCACTGAGGTGTTAGTGATTTTGGCCATATCTCTCTAATTATTTCAGGAATTAGTGATTTCTTGACTAATTTTCTTGCTTCTTTTCTCTTCTTGGCTTGAATTATTAGATCCATAGTATTTTTCCATTCTTCCCTGATTTCACTCACCTTCACACAAACTTATTTTTACATTATATAAACTCTCAGACAAAACATGGATATCTGCTCAGCAATACCAGCTGCCTGGCGTAGTAAGGACCATTAAAACTGTTTCAAATGAGCCTAACCACTGTTATAGAACTTTTTTACACCCATATTGTAACTACAAGTGAAATGGAGTGTCCAATGATAAGCAGTACTGGCAGCCTGTAAATGCAACAAATTATTTTATTCTCTAGACTCCTATTGTAACATTTTATTTGCAGATGTGTCTAGCAAGTAACTCTGTTTTGCAAAGTAAAAGCTTAAAAAATGTACTTTTCATCATTACTTGAGAAGAGGACACAAAACTAATTCTATTTCACAGATCTCAGTTTTATGCTAATAAATGTTTTTGAATTTTTCAGCTTGAATTGGAAGACAAAACGATTCTACTATATCTCACTAATTTGGGACGCTATGGTTCTCAAGAGTTATAAAGTATCCATGTCTACACCTGGAAGGGAAGATCCAGATCATAGGGCATAAAGCCTTGGTCTGCAGAGCAGCTGGGCTCTTGGAGATGGAAACACAAGTTTGGTGGGCTTCTCGACTCTCTATTTTGTAAGCTGAAATCAAGCCAAGAGCCTTGAAGCCCTGGCAAGGCAGAGCAGCCTAGGAGCCAAGTCTCTCAACAGTCTGCTAGGTGGACTTCTGAAAAGTGGTGAGCCCAGAAATCCAGCTAGAGCCTTCATAAAAGACAGGTGGGTGAGCTAGCATTGCAGATGCCCATTGGAAAGTCATCTCCTTTCTGTCACAACTTTGTCAAAATTGAACTGTCTCCTGCAAACACTTTGATTTTGATGGATTTATAGTCTGTGCTCTGTCTAACAATTTTCAAAACTCTCTGATTCTGGAGTCTAAGTTTGGGAAATAAGGAAAACAAATTTTCTTGGGAAATGTACAATTTTATGCATCTGGCAAACAAGAATCCACACTGAAGTAATCAAAATATTCCTTCATGCATGACAAATGAAATCTTGGCTTTGTTAGATTGCTCAGCTGCACTTTCAAAATGGAGAATATTGTTGCTTGCTTGTGCAGTTATTTTTCAGGTACTTGTCTGTTCTCAACTTTATTTTGGAATGGAGTGAGAATAATAGAATACATAGTGAAGAAACTCACCTAAGGACTACATCACTAAAATGTTGGTATTTCCACAGATAAATCTAATACTGAAAAAATAAAGTTGAAATACTCTAATACATAATTTTACCTTCTTTATTTAAAGCTCTTTTTACCTCTTTACCTCTTTATCTAAAACTCCTTTTTTTTTAATCAAATGTGAATTGAAGCTTACCAATGCTGTTCTGAAGACCCCCAACTGTCTTGGCCTGTCCTTATAAAATTGCAAAATTTCTCTTTAGTTATCAGATTCTTAATACCCTTCTGACTTTACCATATTGGTAACTTATAACATAAGTTACATATAAATAACATATAAACAATTTTCATAGATTTGATTATGTAAAAGTTTTCTAAAAAGTAAAAGTTTTCTAAAAGTTTTTACCTTATTACAGCATTAATTCAGATATGTTGTCCAATAAAATAATGGACATTTATGACAGCAAGTTTTTAGTTCAAAATTTTTTTTTTTTTTTTTTTTCTGGCCAAACTTCTTTTATTTTGATGATGCATCTCCTTTCTAAACTAAGCAGCACCACTGTCTTTTATCTTTTTAATTAGTTGATGAAAGTTCACATCTGGTTTAAGAATTTCAATTATATGATCAGGAAGTTCTTGGGTTCACACATTTCAGACTTAGAAAGTTACAGGGCTACTGGTGACCATTTTGAAGGCTAAATGATGTCACTGGTACTAGAAACTAACTTCAACATACACAGATGGGGTCAACATTTCAGAAGACACTCAGTCATGCTTATATATTCAATAGAAAGCTTAGTAATCAGTAGCTCACAGATACAAAGTAATTACATATTCATCACTAAGCTTTGAAAAGCTATTTCTTAATAGACTGGACTAGAGTATAAACCAGCCCTGATGGAAAGCTGATTTGAGTCAGCCCTCCTTGGAGCAGCAGATTTGCAGTCAGGGACTCTCCCTTTGATTAGGACAATATCCGAGGAAACTTCGCAGGACTGAGTGCCCTCAGACTCCCCTGTTGTGTGAGTGAAAATTTCTTCTGGACATATCCTTGAGTGAGTCCTCAACTCTTTTGGATGATTGATTCCTTTTCTGGATACCCTCAAGTGAGACTTTTTTTGTTTTATGTGAGTGAATATATGCATAAGAATATTCCTAAAACTGAAGAATTGTAAAAAAATATTAGGTTCCCACCTGACATCTGAACTTGTGATTTGCTTTGGTCTACCACAGAACTGGGTAATATTTGCTTGTACTAGACCCACATTTTGGGTACCTACTGCTGTCTGATTTGTGTTTGTGCCTCTTCAACAGCATGCATATCACTTTAGATAGCTTTTATTAAATATTGCAATGTAATAACTAGTTTTCTTTATTCCCCCATAAATAAAGATAAAAGTATGTTCATGCTATCTACAGGCAGATATTCAGATCAAATTTAATGATTTTTGAATTATCAGTCTCTCACAGTGAGAAATATGATTATAGGAAAGTCTTGTTTTAGCAAGTTGTGCTATTGGAAAAAAAATTGTTCATTTCAAATAACTAATCATAAAGACAACAAAGAACATAAACAATGCAGGAATTGGTTATTTCCAATTTCAAACTATCCTGAACCTGCTTCAGTCTTACATACTTTTGTATTTGTTCTACATTGAATTGAAAAAGGAGGAAATAAGAGAGCAGATGAGAAAAAATCTGTTAGAAAAAACAGAGAAAAAATAGAAAACACTAAAATTGAATGTAAAATTAGACCAGATAAACAATCAGGTAAGAAAGTAAATAAATAATCTAATGAAAATAAATAAATATATCCAAGTCATCACTTAAGCCAGCCTGGACTATTTTTGTTTGTTTTATCTGTGGACAACATACAGTATTCTTCTTCTGCAGATTTCAACACATTGATCAGCCTTCATCACATGCCACATGTATCTCTTTCATGTGAAGCAATTTAGTTGTTTCTGTGGTTATGACCTGGATCAGTAAGCAAACTTTAGATAAATATGATTCTTTCCACAGGTATTTTTTTAGTGAATGACCTTATGACCTGCTGTACTGGAGTGACAGAGGGCCATTAGCCTCCTAAAGTAATTTCATCTCTGGAAAATGGAACATGATTTCACAGCATTATTAAGTGTCCTTTGAGAAGAATTCTACCCACATTCTAGCCTGGGAGAATCATGCACGATACAAGATAGTTATGGTGCCCTCTCTGTGCTCACTGTGCTCTTTTCTGTTTAGGGTCAGCTGCACAAATCCAAACAATAAAACACAACAATTAATTGGTTTGTAATTTGGTAGCAGACTGCCCCCTTTGTTCCTTTTGGGGGATTTAAGAATCATCAGTAAAACCTTTTCCACATCATCTTTCTCTCATTTATTCTTAGGACATTCCAGTCATACTGAAAGTCATTTCTTACCTGTGTTATGCTTAATCATTGAGTTCTTTTTAAGTTCTCCAAGGTAATGATATTGCTTTACAATTGATCTCTCCATAATCTCAGGTGTCATGCTTCAGGCACATGTGGGACACTTGTAGGACCTGGGATGCATAATGGGATTCTCTTACTTTGCCTGAATTTAAAGTTAAAACAAGATTTCATAGGAACAGAAATTATTTTGTTTCATTAGTAGTGGAAAAATTATTTTGAGTTTAAGCATTACTGCCTGCTATTTGGTTAAGTTACATGTGGTGCTTTTGCCTTTCAAGAACAAATGATGCATCTCCTACATGCTGGGAGGTATACATTTTCAGATCTATTCATAGTGTCACAGAATGCCCAGAAAAAAAATCATTTTTCCTCTCAAAATGAGAAAGTAACAAGCTACCTTACTCACTGCTGAGGACAAATTTACTGATTTTATTCCTTCTTGGAAGAAAAATAGAATGAGTGGCCAGGCCAAAATATTACAAAGGGTCTGTCGAAACAGCATCTTTTTGTACCTTGGGGAATTCTTCAAAGCCCCCTAATGAAAGCAATCAATGAGCTCTTTGTGCCTCCTCCTGCTCACTTCAAAAAGCTTCGGCCAAACATTCAGAACTCATTTTGGAATCAGATGAGGGTGGGAGTGTTGTAACTGGCATGAGAGAAGCTGCAGAGCCTCAGCGAGAGCTGGGAGAAGCAAAGACAGAACCGAGTGATGCCAGGTGCATCAGGTGGTAAAAAATCAACAGTGAGTTGGTGCAAGTTCTAAGGAGACAGAAACTAAAATCTCCAGCTAAGGTGAAGTTTATGATATACACAAATAAGGTTTAGATGTATTTTCCACAATTATCTCCCAGCTGGCTAACCTCTAACTTTGCAATTTGGTTATCTTTTCTGAAAACAACACATCGATATATTAAGTGATGACAGAAAACTTAACTACAGTCTAATGGGAGATGACAAGGAGTAATGGAACAGTCTCTGAAATGGAGGTGGATGAAGAGACTACAAGAAAAATTACATTTACCAGTAAGTAATTAATCATTTTGGTCTTTAAAAATATACAAAGCTAGGGAAAAAATATATGGGTCAAATTATATCCTTCTTTCTCACAATCCCTTTCACAAACCTATTGAGCTCTGTTTTGTAACTGATAATTATTTACCTCCTCTCACCTCCAACAAGCTGTTCCTGAACATATCTGATTAGATCATTAAGAACTTTCATCTCACTCCAGATTAATGTTTTCATTAACAGTGTAGTGGTTTGGCCCAGGTTCCCTAAAGAAAACCATAGATTTCTCTGGGAGGTGGACCCCAGAAATCATAATATTTGTTATTCAATCCCATAATCCTGCCATCACTTTATAAGTGGGCAGCAAAGCCAAGTGTTTCTATTTTTCTCTCCCTTCCTTTGGCTCTTGAGAGGGAGTCCTTATCTGGTAAACCCATGGGGGAGCAACCTGCCTGTGGTCTTCAAGGCTGTAGTGAATTTCTTGCTCCACAACCAGGCCCATTTGGGAGACAATGAGGGGGTAAGAAAATGAGCAGTGGGATTTTGTGGTTTGGGGAGAGTTCTCATGTATCCTGTATCTGTACTAGGTGTTAGGGAGTCACATATTCAATGTTTTCCTGTATATCTTTAAATACAATTCTCTATATTCTTCTCCAATTCAGTCACAGTGTCTTTGTTTTACTTCCTTTGGGAGTAAAATAATTTTATTTCTGTCCACTCTTAAAACTACAATGAGCAATTTGCATTTCTGGAGAGTCTGCTGGTCTCAGTAGCTAGTAGTTAGTGGCTTTGAATTCCACAACTGGACTGGACACCAGAAATACCACTCTGGTTTCTTTCACTGAGGCAATGTGGTTCAAATGGCAAAGCACTGGCAAAATGCTGGACAAAAGCTAAAAAATGTTACATTAGTGTTCAGCAAGGAGAATCTGAATGTGACTACCAAACTTTTATTTCTTTACAAAGTGTATTCCAATATTTTATATAAAGGCATGTTTGCAGATACAGTGTTTAAAACTGTATTTACACAGCCCGGTAGGAATACAGAGAAAGAATTTGACTTTTTGACCAGAGTTTGGATGTGGTCATTTAAACTAGGTGTAAATACATAGTTTTCCCAAAATCCAGTTTAAACTGGATTGCATCGGTCCTTTTTTTTTGTTGTTGTTGTTGTTTTTGTTTTCTCCTCATGAGCACAAATAACCAGATTCATATATGCATTCTGGAAGAAAGGTCACCTGGACTAAATTTTACAAAGGCATCCATTTCTTCTTGCCTCTGCTGGGGCTATATCACATTAGCAGCTAGGAATTATTTTGTAAACAATGAAAAAATAGGACCTGAAACATACGGTCCTGCATGTTCATCAATTTTATATCACATCTTAAAATTTCTGTTATCTCAGCAGTTCTTCCTCTATATATCCATTCTTCACATATGGAAAACCCTTCCCAAATATAATCACATATTCTGTGAACTAAATCCTATCTTTTGTGGTTTAGATAAATATAGTTAAAAAAAAAAAAACCAGTGTGAAGTACCTCTCAACTGATAGTTTGTTTTTCAAAATCCATTATCTTCTCTTCAGATTGTTGTTCCCCCTTTGCTTTTTAATTCATCTATAATCCCTTCTTCACAATTTTTTTTGTAAAGAATTGAAAGAGATGCTCTGCACTAGTCCAAATATAAGAAATATTATAAGTCTATCTAAAACAAACCCCAAAACATTTGTAATTTGTTAAAATATTGTGATTGATAAACCTAGATTGCTTGTTCCATTTCTCATTTATTAAATCTTCACATATTCTTCCTACTTTGTTCTGAGATTGTTCAAACTACAGAATTCAGATACTATATCTCCTATTCTCAAATGGCAACATACAACTAACCAAACTGAATTAACTAGTTTTAGTTTTTTTACTTCACCTAGATCATAATTATTTCCATTCTATAAATTTATTTCCATTAGTCAATTTACTTTTGTCTCCCATGTTCAAGATTGTCTTCTCTTTCCCGGTGCAAAGACCAAATACTTGTTGAGCTTGAATCTGCATCCTAAACCTGAAGAAACTTCATGATTGTTCCAGACTTAACTGCTCGAGCTACTACTTCCAGGTGATGTAATTTGCTGGTCCTACTGTTACTGATACTTTTATAACTAGGTTTTACAGAGTTTGTTTATTTCTGTCTTTTTTTCTATCTAAAGTCAAGTAATTTATGAACTTCAAATTTGATTGTCCTTTTTTATTGTCCAGTCATATCTTATAAGACTCTTAAAATAAAAATTCCTGTATTCAGATGCAGAAGAATGTGTAGATGCATTCCCTAAACCACCATTTGTGAAATGTTATGATTACTAAAATCTCCTTTTTTCCATCTAGAGCCAGCAACTTGACTGATGTGAATAAACTTCATTTTACTGTTCCTCAGGGGCATTCAGGATATGAAACTTTCTTACATTTTTAGATTGAAAATTTATAACTAAGCATGAAAATAAATTTTAGATTTTCAGGAAGGAACAAACCTAATTCACACTGTCTGTAATATGCATGTTGGTGCATAATGCATTTTCATCATCTTTTTTAACAAACTCCTGGTAAAATACAATTTTATTCAGTATGACACTGAACAACAAACTGAAATTTCAGCAGATTCTGGAGATGTCAGAAAGATTAAGTAGAAACACAGTATGTGATGGTTTCACACATCAGCTATATGAATAGCACAATGTAAAATATCAATATATATTTTTCATTTTTCAGGAGTGTGAAATCTTTGCATATATTTAACAAGAGTAGAGACTGTTTTCTCTTACTGCAAGAGGTACCCTAAGCATTAAGTACTGAAGATAAACTTTTTTTGTTAAAACAAACTTCATTATCAAATCAGTTCCTTAAAGAAAGAACTGGAAGTCAGTTGGAACATGGTAGACAACATAAAATGTATCCTAAAGCAATCTGTTTTAATAGTTCCTAAAGGATGTGTTTACTAATTTAATGATATTGCAAAAATAATATTATTAAATTATTTCTATATAGTATTTGCACTTTTGTTATTATATTATTATATATCATTTTATATTATTATATATTAATATATATCTAGATATTATTATATATTTTATTATTGCTATATATTTCTTAATATTTTATATTTAATTATTTTTATTTATTATTGATACAATTATTTAATTAATATTATGGTAATATTATTACCATCATGCTGGTTTAGCACAGCCCTTTCTCACACCCTCTCTCACCCAGCAAAGATGGGAGGGAAAGGAATATAAAAAAACCCCAAATCCTGGGTTAACATAAAGAGTATTACAAGATCATGTGTAGCCTTCTATAAAAGATTAGAGACTGTACATATTCAGGTTTGTGACTAGCACAAAAAAAACTCCAGTGTTCTTTGTGGTAGTCTTGCATTTAATGACTGTGTTGCAGATTTAGGTTCCTGCTCTGAGTCGATTTCATATCTTTGGAATCAACCTCTGCTTTGCTTGCCCTTACGTCTATTACAATATATTTAAATAATTAATTAGGCCAGTATTCATTGAGATAACTCCAAGGGCTGCTAGTGATGATGATCAATATTCAAGCCTAAGTAATTTTGCAAAAACAGACAGAGGAGCAGAAGTCACAGGAATAAAAGATGCACCAAAAAAAAAAAAGAAAAAAGAAAAAAAAAAAGACTGGATTCCAGCAAGTTTTGTAAGAATTAGCAATGAAGCATTGAGAATGCTCACAGGCAAGGCAGTAAGGTGGAAAAACTGTATAACCATTTGAGGATCCACACAGAATCTCTGTATGAAGAAACAAAAGCTGCGGTAGCCAAAACCTTGTTGGTTTCTGCCTCTGATGACAGCAGAAACAAACATTTTGAAAGTTTCTATGTGCATGTAACTGCAATTCAGAAGGTTGAAAGAATATAAAGAAATAATATAAACCTCAGTATAGTCCTTCTCTATTTGTCTGTTCCTCTTGTCTTCTTGTATACTCCTATTTACTTTGGGAAAAAAAAAAAAGAAAGAAAAGAAAAAAAAATCACAGTATCACAGTATCACAGTATAAGCAAGGTTGGAAGAGACCTCAAAGATCATCAAGTCCCACCCCGTTACCACAGACCTCAAGACTAGACCACAGCACCAAGTGCCACGTCCAAACATGCCTTGAACACCTCCAGGGACGGTGACTCCACCACCTCCCTGGGCAGCCCATTCCAGTAGCGAATGACTCTCTCAGTGAAGAACTTTCTCCTCACCTCGAGCTTAAACTTCCCCTGGCACAGCTTGAGACTGTGTCCTCTTGTTCTGGTGCTGGTTGCCTGAGAGAAGAAAGCAACCGCCTCCTGGCCACAACCACCCTTCAGGTAATTGTAGACAGCAAGAAGGTCTCCCCTGAGTGTCCTCTTCAGCAGGCTAAACAATGGAACAATTAGGTGTGAAAAGAAAAGCCAATTTCGTAATATTGCTAAGGAATAGTACTCTTTGTAGAAAAATCTGAGAATGTAATAGCTGAGATCCATCACCAAAACAAATATACTTTGTATGTTGATCTAGAAATAATGGGACGACACCTAGAGTGCCAGAATTCATCTTTGATCTGTTCACAACAGAATCATCCTGACACTAATGAGTTTCTCTGTACAATGTTCACTGTGGATACAGACATGAAATATTTAAGCAGTCACTGTGATACCATCACAAGACACCTCAGCATGAGCCTCTTTTTCTAATTTTTTTTTCAGCTAAATGTTTGAAAAAGGTAACGAGTTCAGACTGCTGAAGGGAGAGGAACATGCTGAAGTTTCTACATTATTCACTAACAAAACCTAGTTCTTACAGACAAAGAAATAGCTCATTTTGTTGAAGCACAAAATTATGCATATCTTTTCTACAGAAATATATTTACAGTTGAGAGATTGGGACTGATGTCCCAAGGTTGAAGTGTTCCACCACTGTAATTATGTGCAGATTATGCCATAGGAGTTTCAAAACACAGGAAAAGTAATGGCAGGCTCTGTATGGAAAGACTGTCTTATCTATTGAGATAAACATTTATTGTGTATTATGCACAGCTAACCAAAGAGGTGGCTTTCATTGAGCCATTGTTTTTTTTTTTTGCATTTGCTGATGCATTGAAAACAAACAATGGACTAGATATGTTAGACAGAGCAATGCTGTTTCCACTGAAAAGTAATTCCTTAAATATCTCTCCTACAGTCACCTATTATTACCCAAATATGTCTTAAAGACCATGTCAGCATATGGTTAATTTTGTGTTTAAGATTGTGTAGCATTAATTTGGAAATAATTTATGTCAAATTAAGTGCTCAAGTGGCTGGAAAACTTGACAGTAAAGATATTCTGCAGCTCAGAAAGTACTCTATAATTCATTAATTATTTTATAATTTTATCCTATTTTTATCGGCATTATCATTATCATATCAGATGATCAGAGGGCTGGAGCAGCTCTCCTATGAGGACAGGCTACAAGAGTTGGGGCTCTTCAGCCTGGAGAAGAGAAGGCTTCCAGGAGACCTTAGAGTAGCCTTCCAGTATCTGATTGGGGCCTATAGGAAGGCTGGGGAGGGACTACTTGCAAGGTCTTGCAATGACAGGACAAGGGGCAATGGGTTTAAACCGGCAAGGGGGAGATTTAGACTGGATGTTAGGAGGAAGTTCTTTGCAGTGAGGGTGGTGAGACACTGGAACAGGTTGCCCAGGGAGGTTGTGGCTGCTCCCTCCCTGGAGGTGTTCAAGGCCAGGTTGGATGAGGCCTTGAGTGACCTGTCCTAGTGGGAGGTGTCCCTGCCTATGGCAAGGGGTTGGAACTAGATGATCCTTGAGGTCTCCTTCCAACCTTACCATTCTATGATTTATTGTTTGTTTTCCAATGGACTGATGTTTCATAACAACTCTTGTGAAATATTATCTTACAAAATGAGCGACTTTTATTGTTATTTGATTTTCCAGTTATGCCATCAGCTTGTGACATTGTTTTATAGTCTATAATGAGGTGTGGATTATCTCGGAAAAGCACATGGAGAACTCAGTGCTCGTTAGTCACAAAGGGTGAAGTTTTAAACTATTCTGTTTGTGAGGACTTGTTTACATTGATGGGCAGAGTAAAGAATGCTGTGTAGGTACCACAATCACCGTTCTCAGCAAATACCTTAGTATTCCTCTTCCAGGACTGGGTATTTGGGACTGACTCTTGATGGAAAAAGGGATATTTTGGATTGGATTCATCTGACTAAATGTAGAGCGTAAAATACAGGCTGCTGTGCCTAAACTTATCAACTAAACTTCCTTTATAGTCAATGGAAACAGGAATGAAATTAATATATCATCTGAATGCATTGATCTATCAGACAAGTTACACCTTAAAAGAGTCTATTCTCTCCAGTGACTTTAAAAAACATAAGAAATTACTTTCTTGGATGTAGAAGTTTTCTAAATTTATGTAAGATAAAGCCTGTATTTGAAGACTGACAATATATGGAGGAAAAAAGTGTTTCAATATTGGCTGAAAATTGTGTAACTGCTGTAAAACCACTACAAGAGCAGCATTTTATAACAACATACTGCATATTTTATGTCACATAGGAAAGGTTGTCCTTCTAACCTTTTACCCAGATAAAATATCTCATATTGTAAGAACATAGCTAAAAAAGAAAAAGGAATTAAAAGTATTAATCTTTATTTTACTCTAATAATCAAATACATGCACACATTAATATAATTTGCATTCTGGCTGAATTACAGTTAGTTTTAGATCAATATCCTGTGGTGAGTTCTTGAATTGGTTCTCTCAGGCCCAAGAAATTTAAGCACTCTTAATTAGCATGGTACTGTGTAGTTCAATGATAGGCAACACAAGTTTTTTTGTTTTTTTAATTAAAACTAAAAGACTTATGTGTTAGTACTAACTGCAATTAATTCATTCTCTCAACTTACTAAACAATAAGGAAAACTTTGGTCAAACACATATTTTTGAAGTGTTTATAACTATGGATTTAAGGAACTTCTATTTACTTACTCTATTCACTCTATCTACTTACTGCATTTACTTGCCTAAAAAAATGTACAACACTTTATCTAAACTGCACTTCAACTGCTGCCTGGATTCTAAACTCATTTACATTAATTAAAGCAAATAGAAGTCACTGACATTACACAGTGTGAATATAGCAAAAAACAATACGTATGTAGCCGTAGGAACTCGCTTTATATGCTCGCCATTATATAATGAGCACAGATGCTCTTGTTTGAAGAAATAGTATATCTGTAAGCTTTTGGCAATCTATAAACCTAATTAGTGCTATTGCTAAATACATTACCCTCAAGTGTCACATTTGGGATTAGTTATTGCTAAGGTACATCAAACTGTATTATTTGGCAACTATTTGATATAGCGTGCACATATATGTATATACACACTAAAACAAACACCACCATCTCCAACTAGTACAGTTATATATATAAAAATATATATATATACACATATACATATGTGTGTATATATATATAAAGCTATGTCACATATACAGTTAGTCACATACGCATACATACATCCATATATATATGTGTGTGTGTGTATATATATATACATATATATCTATATGTATGTAACTAAGTGTACCTATATATACATATATATTAGTGTTTTTTTTCCCTAAAGGCAAAACTTATGTGCCCATAATCAATCTAGTATAATCGTATATGGAGAGACACATAGGTGTGTGTGTACGTTACCTACCTTTAGAATTTCCTCTTTGCTTTTTTACTGATGCTCAGTACTTCAGAAAATCAATATTGCTTTGCCCTTTAAAGGCCTTGGATAAATAATAATCTTACAAAAATTNATTCTATGATTCTATGAAAAATTCATCTAATCTATTTTAGCTGGTTCTTTTAGGATCAGATGAATCACACTCTGGAGGTACCTTTTCCTCTTTTCTAACTGCAAAGTGCTTGTAGAGTAACTTGCTTTGGCTTAGATATCTACTCATTAGATTACTATGTGAATGTGGATAAATACCTCCTGAAATAACGCAGATGGTAATTTATTATTCTAAGCTGAACAAGTTCCAGTTAAAGCACAGAGAGAAAAATTAAGCAAAGTAATTTCTGTTAGAATTGCAGTAGTAGAATAGCAAGTCAGGAAAAAAAGCCAGTGGGACAGGCTTCCTGCTGTGCTTTCTTCTTGTGCATTATCAGTAGTTGAAGGTTCATACATCTGGGAAATTATCCAAAACCAGAGAGAGAGAGAAAATGAGATTTTTTTTTTTTAAAGATATAGATAGAGATATTTCAGAGGGATAGCAAAAGCGCCAAACCATTTCAATCTGTTTTGGGGAGGTAGGAATTACTTTGGCTACAACTTTAGCTATATTTCTTATTCTCATTGCTGCCTAATTGTAGTGGTGCTTAAAACTGACCAGGATGCTACCTTTTCAAATTGAGAGCTACCCAGACCATAACTGCTTGTGGCTTCTGAAAATTCTTATCTGAACTTCTACCACTTGCCAAACCCCTGACTAATATAAACATCATAAATTCCTTGTAATGGATAATTGATTGGTCTTGTTCTGTCCTTTCCCAACCACAAAGCAAAGGAATTACGGTCAGCACAAAGCACAGGACACATGGGCAATTTGTTTAAGCTGGATGGAAGATTTGGTATGTTGGACAACATCCTTGGGCTTAGTGCTGTTTGCTGGGAAGCAAGTGAAAAAAGTTCTTATGCACAGAAAAGATTCAAAACAACATTTCCTAAGAAAATGGTCCCCTACAATAAGTCAACTAAAGTAGGTTGATCCTTTTTTAATGGGGCTATAGCTCTGCAATATTCACCTATGAGTCTTCAATAATTTGAATATATCCATTATCATATAATGTTGAAGATATAATGTTAAATATGAGATTTGAGGACTGAAGTCTATTTGTCAGTTGCTGCCTGAATAACTCGTTCCCAGAATCATGCTCTTGTTTCCCTCATCTTTTGTAGTCCTTTTTATACAGTGTTATCTACAGAACCTGTAAAGACAACCTGTTCTTTTATATTTTATATCTGGAAATAGCATGCTCTACCCTGAAATGCAGTTCATAGCTTATTTGAAGAACCCAGATTTCCCATTTCTTGGGTATTATGTAAAAAATGGGTACTGTTATTATCATGCGCTGTTCAAAAAGACATTTACCCTCCAAAGAGGTCTCAATGCTGTGCATAGTGAGTGAACAAAGTTATTAATCTAAGCTCAAATGAGTACAGAATTTGAGACCCTGTTGCAGCTGACATCCCATATTAGTTACTGCTGTTCTGGGTTTCAAGTGCTTGCAAACACTTTCTACTCCCCCGCAGCTCTGACAATGCAAAAACCATTTTATATGTGAAACCTTTTTTTCACTGACACCCAAGTTAGCTCCAAACCCAGCATTTTCAAAGCACCTTGCTCTGCTTCATAAGGAACTCTTCACAGAGCAGCTGGTGTGAATCTGTGAATGCTGTATCTGTAACATCTGTGAACGGTACTGAAAATACCAGATGAGAAATTGTTAGAGGGGAGCCTGTATGGAAAGGTACTGCTGACAACTATACCTTCCTTTCACTTATGATGTGTCAAGTGAAACTTGACACACCATGTTAGATTTTTCATAGAAATTTTATTACTGTAGCACTTTCTAAGATTTTCAAAGAATGTATTTCTTGCAAATCTTTGTAGATAACTACGCAACAAAAACATTTAATGACAAGCTTGTGAAAGACTGCTCAATTTTTATGGTTAGCAATATGAAGTTTTGTTGTCTCCTAAATGTTCCTCCAAAACTGCTGCCGACTTACACATGTTCTGTCTCTGAGTTACTATTGATTAAAAATCTACTTATATTTACAATAAATAAACACGAAACTAATAAGATAGATGTATTTACAGTAAAGAATCACATACAAAATCATGTACAGAATAGCAGGGGCTGACAGGTTCCTGTGCTGTAGTTTGTGCCACACTGTCCTTTGTCACTGGCAGTAACTGATAAGGGATTAGTCTCATCCTCTACGTATCTACCCTTTAGGTATTTATAAACATTGATAACAGGAAGGACATGGAAGTGTTGGAGTGGGTCCAGAGGAGGGCCACAAAGATGATCAGAGGGCTGGAGCAGCTCTCCTATGAGGACAGACTGAAAGAGTTGGGGCTCTTCAGCCTGGAGAAGAGAAGGCTTCCAGGAGACCTTAGAGTAGCCTTCCAGTATCTGAAGGGGACCTACAGGAAGGCTGGGGAGGGACTATTTAAAAGGTCCTGCAATGACAGGACAAGGGGCAATGGGTTTAAACTGGCAGAGGGGAGATTTAGACTGGATGTTAGGAGGAAGTTCTTTCCAGTGAGGGTGGAACAGGTTGCCCAGGGAGTTTGTGGCTGCTCCCTCCCTGGAGGTGTTCAAGGCCAGGTTGGACGAGGCCTTGAGTGAGCTGTGCTAGTGGGAGGTGTCCCTGCCTATGACAGGGGGTTGGAACTAGATGATCCTTGAGGTCTTCTTCCAACCTTACCATTCTATGATTCTATGATAAGATTCTCCTTGTCCTCTTGTTTTCCCTCTTGGTTTTGATGTGGGGTTTTGTTGTTTCATTTCAGCTTCATTTATTTTCTCCTGTTTCCTTTTCAGATCTTCCATTTTATTTATGCATTATGTTTTTATTTAATGGCTTAGTTTCTTTTAGCTTAGCTAAAATCCGAGTTACTCAGTGTCACGCCAGCTTACAAAAGCTGCTTACGAGACTGGGAAAAAGACAGACAGAGAAACCTTATAAATAGGTATTTAAAATGCTGTCAAGCTCTTGGAGAAAGTGGGGGAAGTTGATTTTGCTTGAACACTAGCACCTGAACAGCAATCACAAAAGTGTTTGATTGCTATGCAAAATGAACCATTATAAGTTACACGAACTAGTGCATTTATTTACTATATTATCTTCAGCCTTCTTGAATTTTTCCAATAAAAGTATCCTTTCATAGATTTTGACATTAAAATATAGAGGATACAGATATTTTGTGGCATTTGTGCTTACATTTGGGACCAGAACATGAGTTCTCAGTGACCACGTTGTCCCTCTCTGGATATTCTTCTCAATGTAAGGCTACAAACTTATTTTTTTCTTGGTATAACTAAATTCAGTGAATTTAACAATGTATTTTTCTTGGGAAAATAAAATTAATTTCTTAGGAAACAAAAATTATGTCTCATTTGCCCTTTACTGCTATCTATAGGACAACAAAAATGTTGCTATTGTCGTTCACTTGTGGCAAAATGATAAAATTCAAGTAAGTCAGATCATAGAATCATAGAATCATAGAATCATAGAATGGTGAGGTTGGAAGGAGACCTCGAGGATCATCTAGTTCCAACACCCTGCCATAGGCAGGGACACCTCCCACTAGTACAGGTTACTCAAGGCCCTCATCCAACTTGGACTTAAACACCTCCAGGCAGGGAGCAGCCACAACCTCCCTGGGCAACCTGTTCCAGTGCCTCATCACCTTCACTGTAAAGAACTTCCTCCTAACATCCAGTTTAAGTCTCTCCTCTGCCAGTTTAAATCCATTGCCCCTCGTCCTGTCATTACAAGACCAAGATGTAGTTCAGAAGAAGAATTCTCCATATTATGTTTCCCATAACACAGATAGAGCTGCGTGACATTGGTTTTGCTATGGTGTTCATATTTTTTTTTTGTTGCTAAATCAGCTAATTTATATTTGGAAATTCCAGTCCTTCAAGAAGCATGATTTATAGGAGACCAGTGGACCAAATCTGAGCCACTGTAACACAAAAGCTTTACACTCCAGTAATTTTTATTCCATTGCCAAACTGTGATATTTGCTTAAACTGTATTTAGTATTGTGTCCATGAAGCCAAATGTTCTGATTTGAGTCAAATTTAAATCAAAACAATAAACAATTATTTTTACTTTCTCTCCTTCTTTCTTCTCTGTGATGGTTTGGGAGTTCCCCGACCCCCCACATTTTGTAAAATGACCCAGACTAGAACTCAGTCAGCTGGAAGTTAAGGAATGAAGCTCTATTAATAGCTTAGCACAACGTACAAGCAGATATATACACTATATACAGGAATATTTACAGAAATATACAAGTTAAAGGTAATACAGAAACACAGCACCCCTCCCAGAAATCAGAGACCCCAGGAGGGGCTCCAAATCACCCTTCCACCTTCTCCCCACCCTTATACCTTACCCCAAGGTTTGCCTTATGTGCAAGGTGAATTTTTGAGGATTGGCCAGGGGCGTTTAGGAGAAAGACAGTGGTTAGTGAGGTTACTCAGCAGAGAGAAGGAAGCCAGAAGCTGCTAACTGCTAACAAGAGACGACTACCAAGTGGCTTATCTGGCTTATCTATGTTTATGTTAGTTTTATCCATCTTAGCAAGCCTATGAGTGAAGTAGACATCACAATTGTTTCCTTTTTACAGCCTATAATATAATTTTCTCTATTAAAATATTCCAATTAGCCTCAAACCAGCACATTCTCTCAATACATATTCATATGCACACACATGTATATGAAGACAAGGCATTAAAATGTTTAAAGTTTTCTGTTTTCTTATAACACTTTTTAGAAAACTGTGTTCTGAAGGACATGTTACAATACAAAATTAAGTTGTTATTATTTGTTTTGTATTAATAAATAAATATCACTACATTATTTGAGCAACATAAACATGCATTTTAGAATTACTTGGGTAAATATTCTGCACTGTAGAAAAACATAGCTAATCAAAATTTATAATTATATGACTGGAAAAAAATCACAAAGCAATCACTCTTAAAGGCTTATCAAGATACACACAAGATAGGAAATATAACTCTCTAAACACATGTGCCAGTAAGCACTGGGACTCAGTGCTGTACCAGAAATCCTTGGGAAATTCAGTGTTCAGTAACCCTCTGAACTTCTGGCTATAGCAGCTGCCTAGCATCAGAAAAATGATGCAAACAGAAGACACGCTGATGTGTTAATGTTTCATTATTTTTGTTAAGCATTTCATTTAATCTTAGATACACAAAGGTGAATCTGCAATCAGCAGAATTGTCTTTTGGCGAGAATGAGTTGTAATAGGGCATTTTTTCTTTCATTGTTCTGTGCTGAGGCAATTGGTTCACAGACACAACTATTCTTTGATTTAACTACTTAGAAATAATGGCCTTTGTACTGAGAGTTAAAAAAAAGGGGGGGGGGGTGTTAAGAAATATCTAACATGAATGGCATTTCTGTATCTTTCAGAGCTTTGTACACAACCAGCTTGGGAGGAAAAAAAAAAAAAAAA